>CAAAJI010000164.1:92982-104782 GCA_900642245.1 Fragilaria radians
ATTTCCTTGTCCTCTTGCAGGAGAGCGCGGACCATTGCGATTTCCAGAACTTGAGCGGGCATTTGAAGGATGAATACGACGATTGGAAGAGACCTCATCCTGAGGAATCCTGCATACATCACAGGCATGACTTACTGGGTATCCAGCAAACATGCACACAATGATTCAAATTTCATGAAAATTGTCATCTTTTGTACCCAAACTCATTTCACCAAAAAACATTAGATTATTACCGCAATGCGATGTCTTTCCAAGCAAAACTTCTTGAGGAGCCATGTTTCTTCCGTTGGTAATCAATATAACTAGTTGAATGGAAAGCTCCAGTGGAAGCACACACCTACCCAGATTCCCGTTCTTACGTCATCTATGATTCCTGCTCCATTTAGCATGGCTCTGATGCTACCATGAAGTGTTTGGTGCTTTCTCTCAACCTTTCCATTTCTCTATGGAGTTCTTGAACCTGAATATTCAAAGGGAATATGTATTTCATAATACTTACAATAACCCTCTGAAGCTTTATTCGCACCTGTATACCACGATCTCCCTTGTTTTCAATTCTTGGATTAATTTTCATCTTTCTCGGTGAAATCACACTTCTCCTTCAAAACCTAGCTCCAGCAAAGTCTGCGCAACCATCAACAATGAATATCCAGATCTTGGATCCTCAAAAATCTCATCTCTGATAGAGATAACATCACTATAAATTATCTCTTCTGGATTCTTGTTTCCGCATGTCGAGAACGTTTTGGTATTCTTCTGCCTTGCCATTGCAATGGCACATTCCTGACATACTTTTAAATTCCAAGAGAGCTTTCAATCATATTGGTGTGTTGTTGCCCTCAATGCTTCCTCTCCACAATGTCCAACTTCTTGTGAATCCTATTGATTTCGACATTCATTTCAGATTTTCCTGAATCAATTACGGAGCCTACCGATTTGATGGAAGTTGGATTGAGCTTTGCACCTGACACAAACCATTTTTACTGTTTAAAATTTTGATGAATAATAGATTTTTTTCCCTTGTCAGATTTTCTACTGTGATGCTTTCAGAAAAGTCACTAAAGTCAAATAGACCTTTTAAATGTTGATATGAAGCGCCACTATTGCCGATGCAAATGCTGCGAGAAAATTCCGAAACTTCCAACACCAAACGTAATACAACATCTGCAATTCCTGTTCTGACATATCCGCTTCCATTCCCTTCAGCTTTTCTATTCGATTTGAAGCAATTGGACTCCACAGGTCCAGTCTCCTTGCAACATGTGTAAAAGAGAGTATGGGGGGGGGCTCCATGATATGGCCTATCACTGGAATCCTTCTTGGATTGCATTGGAAAGCCTTGTAACACAATTGCGACATTTCCCTTCAAAATGCGACCTAAACAAAGCATATTTTTCATTTACTTTGCTCTCATTGTTTTTTTCCCGTTGATTGAACAATCTCTCACTTTACAGATTCAGCTCTTCATATGGTACATTTACTTCAAGCCGGTTGGATTTGTTTCCGATCCTCTTTTCCATTCCATAAGCACTGGTTAGGTTGTTCAGCACATGGATCATAAACTGATCAACATGTATACAAGTTTCTTTGCAAACTACAATAAAATTTCAAAAAGTTCAGAGCTGATAAGCTTTAGCATCTTCTATTCTCATCTTGCAAATTCTAAATCCCTCTAAAGCACAAGTTGTCCATTCCAAACATCCCGCTGAAGCTTATGTGTCATCAATCTCATTAACACATACAAACGTCCTCTTTAAAAATATAAAGGCTGACAAGGATCAGAAAGGTTACGAATGTAAAGTTGGACCATGTCTACTTTATCATAAGAAAATACCATCAGTCTCCTTGTCCGCAAATTGTTGAGTAGGCAATACCACGCATCACATAGGGCATGTAATCAATTAGCTGTTAAGTCATTTACCATTAATTGACAATTAATTATATTTGACATATTGGTGATTCGGTCATTTGAAAGTATTCATTCAGCTATATTTGTGAATTGATTTGTAAAGCATTCAGCTATATTAATGAATTGATTTGTGAAGCAAATGACTCGGCTTTGCAGGCGCGTCCCTGCCAACTTGTGATTCTTTGAACAAAAATATATTTATTGAATTGAAGCTGAATCTAACAAAAAAATTGATTGAAAAATCAAGCAATCAAAAAGACAAAGCAATTCAATCATCTTTTTATCCTTCCAGTTTCATTAAAATGTACTTGGTGGATACTATATATACCTCAGAAGGTGAATCATTCTCCACATTGACGGGGGTTGTTCAATTTATTTGCCGCTCTCTTTCTTCCATATTCACAAACGACAGCAATAAGGACTGTGTCGTGTCAGTATGCACTAATTCATATTGATTTCCATTCCCGAATGGGTATTGCTAGGAGAAGGTAGTTCTTAAGTGAAATCACAAGCCTTTCATATACGTCTTTTGCATGAAATGTGATTAAATATAAACGATGGACATTTGTCATTCGTGGAATGACCACCGGATGACTTTTCAACACGCGATCATAGTTCCGAAGAATAACGCTGTTGAATTTGCACTGAAACAACAGGTGTATGTGAAACACCTGTGGAAGGAGTTGAAGCAAAGGGTGTCAGAGTCTAGGGTATGAAGAGGTGGAAGGGTGTTGATAATCACTAAATTTAATATAATGAGCTTTATTTTCTGCGGTCGTCGATTGTCGATCGTATTTTTGATTTTCTGTCGATCGTACTTAATTTTTTGTGGCTCTCGATCGCACCTTCAATTTTCTCATACTTACCAGTTCCATACTTGTCCACGGTATATCCAAGCTTGTTCTCCAACAAACGCTGCCAGATAATTTTTATGAATTCGTGAATGCCTTGGTAGCAACACTAAGCTTATCACAGATTTAGTTCACGCTAAAAAGCAATGAATAGAGGAAAAGAGACTGAAGAATTGCTTGAACCATTCAGGCGCAGGCGACGGCAAAGCCTTATAACATCATTTGATGACGTTAAAATTGGAGTCAGTCAATGCGTGACTTCCATTTCCCGAATGATGGAACGGTCTTCAAGCATCATATACCATACGAAGGTAGAAGACGAACTGACATCAAAATATCGGCCTCCTGAAGAAAAACTTCAGAGAGGTGAAATGTCCAATCATCATCAAAGAGTGGCAATAGTTGTTCGTGATGACAAAATGTTTCGAAACCTGCAGAAAGAAATGAGGCAAAACTCTAGGACGGGTTATGGAAGCAATCAATTGGTTCAAAGATTGGTAAAGCAAGGATCAACAGCCACAATGTTATCAGAGGTTCAAGTGAATAATCAGAAACGCAGTGTTAAAGGAAGTAATCGAGAATTGTCTAAGACTCGGAGAAATGAACCTCAGAATTGTCAATACGGAGAAAAAAGTACATTATCACAGGTTAGGTATAGGCTACACTCATATCTGCAAGTAAGTAAAACGCCACCTTGTGCCTAGACTATGCATATTGCGATCATTGCGAATTGTGTTGAATACGTTAGTTACCTAGCCCCCTTTCATTGGATATTTTTTTAACTAGTATACTTATAAAATGATGTCAATAAATGACATCTATTTCGATTCTCCGTTTAAACGAAGATATAGTCTAGAACATGAACATGGCTCAGGCGTCAGCTGACCAGGAATGCCTCCCTGGCATTATTACCATTAGAGTTTATCAGCAAACTTTAGAATTAATCATTTGGCGTACAGAAGATGTAAACAACCGAAATAAGAGTCATTTTCCACCATCTACCATTGGATCAATTGATCTCACTCTAGTTGAACGTTTGAGAAAAATTGTTGAAAACTTAAAGTAATTATGAATCTTGCTCAAAGTCGCAAATTCTTTCATGTTAAAACTCGCCGCTATTGCTTTTATAATAGTTTACCTGCTTAATATTTTGAATCATAAAATATTTACGGTACGGTTTTTGTGAAACAGTGACTTTAAGAAATTTGATTTCTCGGTCCGGAGTAGCTTTGGCCTGGTAATTTCGGCTATATCAAAACCTAGACAATCGTATAGCTTCTTACTATCCATTTTTCTTGTCCTTTAAGATTTTAGGACAATATTGCTTGAACAGTCTTTCTCGAATCCTAAGTTCACTTCGATGTATAATTCCTAATTGTAGGATAACATACCTTTTAATGCTTTTCTCGGTACATCAAGAATGTGAGGTGTCCAATAAGAGACTACCATCAACACCAAGAGTACCGTTAACGTGATCTTGTTCACTAATGGAATAGCAATCTCATTTTCCTGGAATGGACATCACCCTCTTGTTCATAAAGTCTTTGAGACTGATTTAATCTAGACACCTTCAACATTCTTGTCATCCCCAATTCTGGAAGGGAGTAAGTGATACCTACCTCAAGAAAATGCTCATTATTGATAATTGATAATTTAATGATTCATGTAGGCATCCTGGCGACAACTGAGAGGGAGCAATGTAAAAAGAGAAAGGAGATTATTCAAGGTTTTATGAAAATGCGAAGAAAGGTCAAGGTCACGCAAAAGAAGGTGTTCCAAAGTTAACTGCTACTTTGTGGATACAACCAAAGTAATGTGGGTTAAATGAAGTGATAGCCTTCTAGTGAGTGTTGTAAGTGAAGGTGAAGATAGCCATCATGATTGACTAGAAAGAACATTTTGGGATATGATCTAAAAGAGGGATAACCATGGGTAACTCTAATCATTGACTAGAAATTACTTTTGGCATAAAGATCTAAAAGGAGGAATGTTCAAGTGCAGGAAATAGAAACAAGCTTTTGGAATAAATATCTAAAAGAAGGGATATTCGATGGTAACTCCCCCGGGTATGGAACGAACTTTGCTTATTACTAAAGGTGATAATCTATGGTTGGTTGCAAACTTTATGTAAAAAAGAAACTTAATGTCTTGTGCCTACATGTAAGTGAAGCCAAATTATTCTCTGCTTTCGCATCAAACATATCTCCAACAGAAATATAGTGATACTAATTTGTATGGATGGTTGTCAAATTATTTCAACGCTACAATCAAAAATTCTCAACACTACACTTTCTCAATGATGGAATCTCATATATTTCATTATGCATAAAACCCTAAATGTACATATCACGGAGTAGACTATACAAGGAATAGTAAGACTCGATTGTGGATAGTTCTGTATCCAATTCATGCATTGCATCTTTTGAGTGTTACGAGTCTATATCTATGACAATGTTTCATGCTATGGCATCGTGTTGTAAATCACCTAGAAGTCAGCATTGCATGGTCCCATACGAGTGGTGGAAATTGCTAAATGGATTAGCCATTCAATAGAAATGATGGAAATTTTGTTATTTTTATTGCATGTAATTCTGTTGTTTCATTCGATTTCGTAAATACTGCCAACATTCATTTTTGTCCCATTCAGCCAAAATGACTTCTGGTGGTACCTCCAAGGATATCCAAGCATCGCCAGGATTATCCACATTACTTGCCAACATAGACTCTATTTCAAATGGTGAAAATTGACAATAATTGAAAAAGAATTTAAACCTTTCCACAGGCCGGATGGGTACGGACGATCCTTCGGATGATTCAGATATGTAGGATTCTTCATCCTTCTGGTTGGTTTCTACATATCGTATGGCTGCTTCTAAACCACCCTCATACATTCCTGAATGTCCAATTTCCGTTCGTTCTAGTTCCGAAACGGAATGAAACATCATGGCAACATCACCACCCGTATTCCCACCTCGATAAATCAAGTTTTGTAACAATGCCGAACTTTGGATACTGGTTGCGGTATCGTCATTATTATCCTGCATCATCATTTCTGCCATAGTAAAGGGTGTTGGATTATCCAAGCCCACGCATCGAATCAATTGTTCTTGATTGTCGTCATCCCATCCCATTGCATATACCCAAAGAGCTGTCCGCATTAGGAAATGTTGATATTCGTCAGTCGGAGGTAATAGAACGCATCCCTCTCGAACAATAGCATCAGATCCTTTTCCTAAATATCGAATTTTATTCACATTGATGTTATACAAGGAACTTATAGCTTTTTGAGGATCCACATTGCTCATTACTTTGGATGGGATTCCATCATCATTCGTTGATCCAATAGACATGTACAAATTGGAAAATTTACTCCTTCCTCTCTTCGATACAGATAACTCATACGGAGTCACTAACCATGCAGCAGTTAGCTGCAGCTGTTGTAGACAAGTGAGAATAGTACATAGAAGGATAAGCACATGGCAATGTATCCCTAGAATCATCGTCGTCGAATGTCTAGTTCTTTTTGTGTGTGAGTCATGCATTTTGTCCTAAGCATGGAGATTCCATGTTCCTACTTGGGATAATATGTGACCA
Organism: Fragilaria radians; assembly: GCA_900642245.1. Taxonomy (NCBI): domain Eukaryota; phylum Bacillariophyta; class Fragilariophyceae; order Fragilariales; family Fragilariaceae; genus Fragilaria; species Fragilaria radians. The sequence goes on from CAAAJI010000164.1 coordinate 99,337, forward strand.
TTCAAACTTTCATTGCAACAAAATTTAATGTTGACGCATCGCTGAACAATTCTATGTCTTTATCTATCCAGCTATTGATTATTAATTGATAGAAGCGATTGGAATTGCCGGAAGATGAACAATTTAAAATCCATCACGTTTTCAGTCTGAAGATTTTTGGAGTCCGCTTCATTGTCCGTTCAGTCTTTGTAGGCATTGTAAAGATAGAAACATTTGGTGCCCTGAATTATTGTAGCTAGAACAGAGTCATCCCTTTATTACTAATGAAGACACTCATATCAATACATGGGTTGGAATGTTTACAGGAGAAACCAGTGGAACTGGTGCTGAAAATGGAGCAGAGAGAGGGTCTATCATCTAATCAGGTTTGAACAATTGGTTTTCAAATGTCTGGAAATCTGCTCTTGGCAACAGATTTTGACATTAAAGTAACTTTTGGAACCAATGAAGACAACCAAGACAGTATTGCTCCATTGTAGATATTGAATTTGTTGTCTACGTTAAGGATTATACAATGGACTACCTGCTTTTAGATATTTTAGGGAAAGGTTTGAGGATTTCAGTGAAAATGGAAACTCTGATGACAAGTGATATGATGCCATTGATGAGAATTTGCAAAGCAGATACCGTTGTGGAGTAGGAATGCTTCTTTTTTTACCTCACAAAATACTCTTGACCTGATTTATGCAAATGTAGCTAGAGAACTGTCTAAGTGTATGGACAAGGCAACAATGGGCACTTATCTTGAGATGCTGCGAGTTATTAAATTCGTAATTGATGCCAAGAATTTTAGTCTCAGAGCTCAACCCAAAAGAAAACTCAAAAATTAGAGTCTCTGCTTATTTTGTGATAGCAATTGGGAGATTCTGAGACTAGAATCAGTGTGACCGGTTTCACCGTCAACTTAATAAATGTTCCTGCTTGCTGGAGATCAAAGGCTCAAAGAGGTGTAACTTTTTCAAGCTGTGAGGGGGGATATGTTGCCATATCAGAGGCAATAAAGGAAATCAAATGCATCTATTACTTACTGAAAGGGAATGGATTTTGATATTGAACTTCCAATTATTGTGAAGGCTAACAATATTGGTACAATGCTTATGGCGCAAAATTCCTCATCTGGCGTGAGAACTCATCATGTAGGACTTTAAAGGAAGGACTTGAAGCCTAGCAAGAAACCTATGAGTGAAGGATACCATCCTGAAATAGATGACACACCATTATACACTGTTAAAGACTCGGCTAGGTATAGGTCCCTCATAGGTTGTTGCATTTGGATGATTGTTTTAGGAAGATTTGATATTACTTATGCAACTTCAGCCACAAGCAGATTCAATATGGCACCAAGGGAAGGTCATTTGAAGGCAGCAAAAAGGATTGTGGTTTACCTAAAGATATTTCCAAAAGGAGAGTCATCATAGATACATCATATCCAAGTCACTCTAAATATCCTGTTGAAGACCATCCTAGTTGGAAAGATTTTTATCCAGATGCTGAAGAAGTGAGATACCTAATGAACCTTCTATGTCAAATAGACCAAAGGTTCGGATAACTTTTATGTAGATGCTGACCATGCACATGATTTAGTGACTAGAAGATCTATCACAGGCATCCTAGTCATGTTGAACAATACTCCTACTCGATGGGTCTTTAAATATCAAAAGAATGTAGAAACTTCAACTTATGGTTCAGAGTTAGTTGCAGCAAGAATAGCTACAGATTTCATAGTGGAAATACATTTCATGCTTAGGTCATAAGGTGTGAATTTAGAAGGACCAACATGGATAATAGGTGATAATATGTATGTAGTTTTTAAATATATCAGTTCTTTAGAGCGTCTTGAAGAAGATGCATATCGCAATAGCTTACCATAGAGTACGTGGGGCCATTGCAGCTAAAGCAATGAAGTTTGCGTATATAAAGAGTGAATAGAATGTCAGTGACATTCTGACAAAGCCCTTCATTATCGATAGATTCCATTATTTAGTCGAGAAGTGGTTATTTCGGGTACCGGAGATACAGAAGCAAAAGATATTTAGGATATTAAGAGAAAATTAGGATACATGTTAAAAAAAATGAAAAAAGTGAAAAAAATTGATATTTATGTCTTAGGAAGATGAAGGTATTACAAGAGGTACCTTCAGATATTAGGGGATTAGTGAGATATTGTGACTATTCATATACTTTAACTTTAAGTGTAGCAAGTGAACTGGTTAAGTAATTTTCTTGATGAAAGTCACCTTGGGTTTGAGTCCTGGTTTTGATAGATATTTTTATCAACTGATGCTTTACATCTAGTATACGTTAGATTTATCTTTCATTGCACTTTTTTCGGTTGATCCTTGCAAGGATTCGTTATAGAAGTACATTGGGTATTAAATCTTTGCCATGTTTGAGAACTAAAGGTATATCTTAGAATATCTTTGGCACATCTTAACGGTTGAAAAGATTTCTTGGAACGGTAATTCAAGCGATTGAAAGATCACTAAGGAAAGATTTGTTTACTCTAGGAAAGTAATTTATAAGCTCACAATTTGCACAAAATGATAAGTTATAGTATAATCATTTTATCTTTCCAATTGGTGTCTTATTGTGGACCAATGCTGGTGACAATGCAAACGGTACCCCCTCAAATGTCTGACATTTTATTAATATTTATCAACTCACTTCCTTACCTTCTCGGGGTTAGACAACATTATTACCAGTGAGGATCGGGAGGATGACATTGACATAGACTAAATGGAAGTTATATTTTCCCCAAATAAATAAGATAGTAGCATTATTAGGATTCCAAAAAATAGAAATATTTTCTATTATTTATCTTATTTAGAATTACTTGGGGAAAATGGATATAACTAATATTTAGTATTACTATTTGGGGAAAAATGGATGATTACTATTTGAGATGAGTGAAACCTTAGTTTTTCCAATTTCGGCGAAAATATATTATTCAACCAAAGATACGACTGTCTTTTTTCCCTCGGTCATCATTTTCGCCGCGACAGTTTCCTTACTTTCCTTGTGTTTTCGTTTATTCTTATCAGGTGCTAGAGAAGGTAATGCTGCAGTATTCTTTTAGTATTGTATTTTTCTTTACTAGGCTGCTAAAGAAGATAAATTGATTTCTGTTTTTCTCCTTGGCGGTGGCAACTACAGTTGGTGTGGTGAATGGTAGTAGTAATGGTTTGTCTGACTTTGAAGCAATTAAGGTTCATAGTCCTGCTAGAAGTGCTACAAGGTTTACAAATAACCGATAGATTATATAAAGTGAGTTGACCGCCATTAGCTTTAGCCATGATATGACCTGACCAGCTTAACTTTGACGAATCTATAGAAAACAAAATAAAACGTTAGGCGTCATCTTGGGCCTTTTCCCATTTAAGTTAATTATTTTCCTCCCTTATGACTTTTGTAAGTTCCATTAAAGGACCTAATATGTGTGATTGTCGCTTCCACATTTCACGATAATTAAACTTATCATAGTACTCTTAATCAATTTCTTGTATTGTTGAAAGGCATCATCTTGGGCCTTTTCCCATTTAAATTAATTATTTTCCTCCCTAAGGACTTTTGTAAGTTCCATTAAAGGAGCTAATATGTGTGATCGTCGCTTCCACATTTCGCGATAATGATTAACTAGCCCTAAGGGTGAGCGCAGGTGCTTCAAGGTCTTAGGAGGCTTTTGTTCTGTGTGGAAGATTCATGTGATCAAGTAGGCAATAAAAGTATGGACCAACCTCAGCATCCAATTTAGTATCATTGTCCCACTTACAATCAGATGTTGTAATGATCATGTGTATGTAATTGGGTAATGCATCATAAACCATTTCTTGGATGTCATCCGCATGAACTTTATTACCTGTTCCCTGTAAATATGTTAATTAACAATGAAACTGGTGAATTGTAATTAGGAGTGTTGCAGTCATTTGACCACTGGGGAGTTCCAAGTGTCTTTTCATAAATCCTTTTTGTTCCTTCCTTGCAGTTGAACTACAGTAATTAATCACAAACGCTTGTAGTGCCTGTTCAAATGTTTTGTTGTTCCACTCCTGATGATTACCAGGAAATTTTGACAAGACATTTTGCAGAGGCATTCAACAAAGTAAAAATGAGACGGTTTCTTAGTGTGATGGTTTTGTATACTCGTCAAGCGTTTCCCTAAATTTGCAATCCCTTGGAATTGGTGCTTGCCAAATTGGATTTTCAGTCACATGGACTTCAAAACCTGTGAACTTGCACGGAATGAGCTTAGAAACCTAGTTAATGAACAATGTTGATTGTTTTGTTGTGCTATGTTAGAAAGTTGACGCTAAGTGAATTCATTCTGCAGGATACAGTGTGATAATTAAGGTTAGTTTACAAAAACCTAAAAATTATGAGCTAGGAATTTAGACAACAAAAACTAATCTTGGATCTATTGTGAATCTCCATGGACCTCTCTGACTACTAAATTAGTAGCCTCAGCTCACATCTTGGCATGTCAAGGTAGAGAATATGAATGAAGGCATTAACACATTGACTTGTACTCTACATGAAAAAGAACATTTATATCAGAAGCAACAAACGTGCAATGTGGATTTGTTTTTGTAAATGAATAACTTTGAGAGACTCAAAAGGAAAGAATGTAAAGAACATCAATTTGTGGATAAATAGAAATTGTGTGACAGGTGAGGTCTACAAAAGCAAGAATACCTCAAGTAATTCAAATAGTATCATAGATGTCAAGAATACAGACCAGATGACAGAGCATCCTGTTGAGATTATGGCCACACAAGTGGGTAGAATGATAAAGTGATATTGTACTTTTTTCGAACATACAATATTATTATCGCAAGCAGCAATCGCATCATATCGGGCGACGTGAAGACTTTCCTTGAGAAGGTAAATTGGTGTCAACAGCTCAAAGTTGCACCCTGACATAAATGCATTAAATGTGGATTGGGAAAATCCAGAGAGTATACCAACCCCTGGTGTATCCTTACCTGCGGCAAATGTATTGGTACCACTGGCTCGTAGATTCCATAGAATAAGTTTGGGCATGATGAGACCACGAGTTCGAAACTTTCTCTTGCGTTTTTTTGTGCCAAACGAGTTTTCCTCACTCGCTTCGTCAAACTGCATATCAGTGAAACAAAACAACATCTCAGGGACGCACTTCTTAGGCTTCTTTACCGCCAAAGCTTGTCGAAGTGTCTTAACCTGTAGGAAAAGGGGTGAAAATAACAAATTACAAAATATTGTAAAATAGCGATAAACCAAAAATTATAAGGAATAGTAATTATTCTAGAATCTAGAATAAGAATGAAAGTTCTTGTTGAAGAGAACTTTTGAATCTTCCCAACAAGAATTGATTGTTGTTCCTATTATTAATAAGGAAACTAGATTATAGGTTTCTCTTTTAATATTTAAGTAGGAAGCATATTAATAGTTTATTCTTTTAGAGCTTAAC
>CAAAJI010000165.1:66062-77131 GCA_900642245.1 Fragilaria radians
ATATTATTGACGTTATCAATATCGATTTCGTGAAATCTATGTTCTAATACAGCGATTCTTCTCTCTTCATTCAATTGTCTTTAGCTTGACATTGAACAATATGTAGGTCGACCAGCAATTCCCTATGTGGCTGCATTTGCTACTGGCGCAACGTATTATCAAGCATCTGGACTACGTGGTGCGCTATTGGCTGGTACAATGAGTATGGGAGCTGTTGCTTACACTCAAATGGCGTACAAGTTTGCAGATAGGCCACTAGGCTGTGTTGGTATTTTGTTCCTTTAGACAGAGTCACTAAATACATATACAAAGTTACCTAAAAGATACCTAGCCTCATATATACGAATGTTATAAGGTAGAATTATGTTCACGTTATGCTATGAATTGAGTTCAATAGAATGCTTTGAAAGTGGCATTACTAAACTCACCAAATGTCATCCCTTGTGTCCAACGGGAAGCCAACGTTCGAACGGAACTTGGCATTACAAGAGACGCATCTTGCACATCACTGACAGTCTTTCCCTTGGGTAAGTCCATACGTCCATCAAATTCAGGTTCCATGAATACAGCGAAAGATTCTCTTGTTACTCCTTTGGATCGACTTCCTCGCACTGCGTGAGGTGTTGCTTGCAATATCCCACCAGTATGAATTTGAGAAGTTTCTCCAATCTGAAAGCCAATGGATGACTCTGGAAGCGAAACGTGATGGATCAAACCATCACGGGACTGAATATACAGTCCAGTTTGATCATCAGGACATTCTAGTATGTTACCTTCCAAATCCAAGTACATGGCTGGAATCAATCCGGTTAGAGAGCCCTTTGGAGCATAAAGGTGATCGAGAAATAATGTCCAAAATACGTTAGCCTTTATTCCTCGTTGAAAGTCATTTGTCAAGACATTGTCATGATGAAATCAACACTACGTACATGATCGTTGTGCCATCCACACCAATCACTGCAATTGTTTTCGTCGTCCGATATTTCCGATCGATCGATGGGAAAATAATGCAATAAACGTGCCTTTGCAAATTGACTATCTTCCAGTACACGGGTGATTGTTGAGGGATTGTATCCTGGACCACATTCTCGCGAAACGTAAGCATCACAGGGCCGTGCCAACAATCGACCAACCTCAATGACCAAATTGGATACATCCATCATGGCATTTCGAAATTCCGGCAAGGTCGATGGCCATACGTTCGGAGCAAAAAATTCAGGATGATTACGCTTTGTATCTTCTGTAATCTCCACGCGCTTCGATTCCTGGTTCATGTTAGAGTCTTCCAAAAAGGGATTGGCATAAAAGGATCCTTTCGCCGTATCCGGTTTGCCATCGGCAAAGACTTCATTTCCGTGACTCCATCCAGTCTGATAATTAGATTCGATATGAATAATATCAGATTTATCTTCTAAAAGAGCAAGGTCACGTGCCATGGGTAATAATCGCATACGTTTTTCACAAAGTCCTGGAACATCTGTCACGGCAAGAATCCCCAAGGAACTGTTTCCCTCCGACGCCCGACCGAAGGCTTGTGCAATACCATCCAGAACTCTATCACATATTGGATCCTCAATCTGGGCATCGAAATTTATAGAGAAATAGAACAAATCTTCGTAAGAAATACCCACAATCGGTGTCTTGGAAGCAGACATTGGTCAACGGATTGATGAAACTGTGATTTTGTGGAACATCATATCATTCAGTAACACTACGAATTCTCGTACACTACTATACTTTGCCTTCAGAGTTTCAGTTTGTATTGGAGAAGGATACTTTTTTTTGAATTCCTTACCTTTCACAAACCATACATGATCAAAAGCAATATTATCTTGGATTGAGCAGAAATTAAGTTTCATTTGGCAAGCTTTCTTACATAATCACGATTTCAGAAGTAAAACTGCATAATTGTAGTAATGGGTGCATCAATGCTATGTGACCTTTGAAAGGCAAGGCTCTTTTTTGGTCTAAAAAGTGGAAAAATAGATTAGTTACATAAATGCTTGCTTTGATGGTTCTCAGCATGATCAACATCACCATTAAAAGAGCTTGCTTTAAAAAGAATCATTTTTTCTCGATAGTAGCCGTTAATCCTTTCCTTCAAAACTTACCTGATAAGCACTGGCAACCGAAAGGGGAAAAAATCAATGAATTGGAAGGCAGAAAAAGGATTATTTTGAGCATGTCATTTGCTTTTACAGATGAATTCCAATGAATAAAACGATTATGCAATACAGTACTTTATGGTTTATCATTAATGGACTATATACAATTGATAGAAGTCCAGACTATCCTGCACAGGAAAAGTATTTTGGGTCCTTTACATTCTCCTTCCAGTTTGACCCTTCTAATCAACAGCAGTACGGAATCAAGGTCGTTTATTTTCGTTTGTTTTCCACCAAGTGATTTTGCTTGCTTTGAATAGGGTCACAACGTTAGAAGAGCAGTCTATTTTGTATTCTCCTTTGGAATCCAGATCCATAATATAGAGTCCAGAAATTCGCTAAATGAGATAATTTTGATTGTAGCAGAAGAAGAATATCAAGAGTCTGACAGGAGGAAAATCAAGAGCCTGAAATTCTAGTCGCTATGTCTTTTTCTCAACAAGAGTAGCATCACAGGAGATGAAACTATGGTGAATGTGACAGTTTATGGATTAAATCTGTGACTTCATTGGATGCAAGATTAAAGAAGTTATAGGTAGATTCCAGCTGAATCAAAGGAGGATAACATAATTCATTCCCTGTCAGAATTCACCGACTTCATTGAATGAGAGTTTCATAACGGCTTCAGCTCTTGGCTTTCTGTCACTTGTCCAGAAAATAAGGAAATGAAGTTTAGCATTTTTCTGATGTACGTAGTGTTTTTCCATCATTTCATATTCTTTAAGGTTATGGTTAGAAGCTTTTACACAATATTGCTTTTACTCTCACTACTGCCAATGAAAACCATTTTTTTCTCGTTACATGTTTGGGCTATATTCTGCTTACCAACATGCCATTCCTTTTCTCTGAATCGTAGAGGAGGGAAATTCAAACTTATTCATCTGCCTAATGTGCCAAGTAACCCACTTATCGTGGGACAAGGAATGAAACGATGTCCAACGTTTGTGCACGTAAATCCAGAATCACAAAATGATACAAGCGACGCAACAATTGACTCATCCACTTCCATGAAAAAATATCCGCCAACACCTTCGTTTCGTGAATGCTTTTCCTTTGCCTTACCTGCATTAGGAATTTACGCCTGTCCACCACTCATGTCACTAATTGACGCGTCTTTCATCGGTCGAACAAGTTCGTTAGAACTTGCAGCTCTAGGGCCTGCGGGATCCATTTCCGGACTGTGCCCCCCTACCTCTATTATTTCTCTCCATTGGAGCGACTAACTTGGTGGCACAAGCGTATGCTAAAGGTGACAAGGCATCATGCGCAAAGATAACAAGAACAGCCCTGGCTTTTGGTACCATTTGTGGCATTTTTCTTGGAGGCTTGCTGTATTCTTTTGCCACTCCCTTATCATATCAATATTGTGGGGGTCTCATGACTGGAAATAGTGCATGTCCTGTTTCAGCAGAGATGGCCATACTCTGCGCGAAATATGTCTCGATTCGAGCCATAGCCCTTCCCTCAGTTGTGGTGGCTACGATTGCTCAAGCTGCTTGTCCTGGGAAGCAAGGATACAAAGACACCTATGATTGCCGTACTCGTTGCAGGTATTTTGAATTTTTTAGGAGATCTTCTCCTTGTAACTGTACTTGGAAAAGGCATTGCAGGTGCATCTTGGGCTACAGCCTTATCTCAATACGCCGCTGCAGGAATGTTACTTCGCGTGCTCCAAAAACGAGGATTTCTTGATAAGGGAGATGCACAACCTCAAGGATTATCAAATCGCGAGGATAGTATTGCAACACAGGAAAGCCAAGATAGTGACACATCATCTACATATGAAACCATCTTATCCCTCTTGAGCTTCATTCCATTTTTGTTTGTCATGACCATCAAGATTGGTATGCATAATTCATGTGCTGCTGTCGCCGCTTCCTTAGGAGGCGCACCTGCTGCTGCGCATACAGTTCTATTTGCTGTAGCTATGTTATGTTTCACGTTTGGTGATGTTGGGTCGTCTTTGTCGCAAGCCTTTCTACCTGCATTCTTCAAAAGCGATAAAGGAAGCATTTCCGATGAATCAATGGTCGCTGTTGGACAAACCTTGAAACAGCTCCTCAAATGTACACTTCTCATCTCGACAACTGTTGTCGGTTTGGCTTCATTGGTCTTGACAGCAGGGAAATGGCAACTCACTTTAGATACAGCAGTACACCAGCAAATCCAAGCTGTACTCCCCTTTTTGGTTACTACTCTTTGTTTTCATGGTACCGCAGTGACATTGGAGGGATTACTACTCGCGCAACAAAACTTGGTTGGCTTATCCTGTACTTACGGTGCCGTAGCTCTTTCAATGGCTGCATGTTTATACTCAGTGAGGTATTTTGAAGCAGGGTTGATTGGAATCTGGTCTTGTTATGTTTGGTTTCAAGCCTCAAGGATTATGGCATTTTCTGTTCTTGGAGGTCTTGTGAAACCCAAGCGATGGTTCAAGTGGAAGAAGGTTCCAATTGTGAAGTTCACATCATTGCCTTAGCACACTTTGAGTGAGGAACGCTCCTGTGGTCACATATTACCATCTTTTAAGCTCAATACATAACAAATTTGAAAAAGAATAGACGGTAATCCTGAAGACTGAACAAAAAGGATTCTCGGCTTACTCATTACAGTATTATTTGAAAATTAAGCTCAAACGTGTTGCACTGCAATGCCTATATCAACATAAAGCAAAGTTTCTGTTAGCCTTTCATTCAACTTCTATCATAATGGAGAAGTTCTCAACTTGCTATGATTTAAGAAAAGCAAAAGAGTCACTGAAAGTAAATGGCAGTCTAAAAAGGTTTATGTTACCCCGTAGAATAAAAATAAAGTAAATTTGGTAATTGTGTGACAAGAATGGATGCAAATAAGACAAAAAATACATTGATTTAAAGGAGATGAGAATCTTCATTTGAAGACAATGAGATAAAAGACGTCATTTACTTTAAAAAATTAAGGATGTGAGTGCTTAAAAAAAATCTAAATGCAAATCTTTGCATAATTGCTTCGTATTCAAGACTTGATTTTGTCCACTCTAATCACTTCTCCTTCTCATCCAAACCCACCACAACCCCTAAGGCTAAAATGTCAGTGGACAATGTTGAGGGTGAAACACAGTCAGAGTATGGCTAGATCAGTTATGATCTTGGAGTTAATCTTCTGGACCCTGATATTTGGATTGCAGATATCCGAGCAAGCGTTTATTTGACTGCAAATCAACAATTGGCTGAGAAAGGATCTTAAAAATACAGTTATTGTCATGGGAAATGGGAATCACAAGTGTGCAACAAAAATTGGAGATGTCAAAGGTGTAGACATGGATAAAGAAGGCAATAATCAGGGAAGAATCAAGCTATCGGTTGTTCTATTCCTACCAAATGGAAAATATAACCGGGTATGTGTAACAAAGGGCATGAAAATAGGGTGGATGTTGTAGATATGAACAAAATTGCGACTGAAAAAGACAGTTGTTGACTTACCTTCAACACTAAAATTTCCACTTCCAAAGGGACTCTCTATGCATCAAGTCAGGAGAAGAAATGGCTGCAGCAATTTTGGATCGATCCTAACAAGCATCAAGAGCAGTTGAAACAACCATTTCTGAAGCTCACAACCGTTTGGGTCATTTATCTTGTCGTAAGACCCTTGAGACAGCACAAAACTTGGGATGGCAGTTGCATGGAACGGTACTCATTGTTTGAGGTTGCAATGCCACAGAGAGAGCTTACTTCAAACATCTGCTCCCTTACTTGGTAGTGACCAATTGAAGACGCAATTCACATACCTGTACCCATTTTTACTCCGCTAGTAATACTAGTAAAGCTTCTAAAAGACTGAGTCAGATATTGGAGAAGGAACACGTCAGAAGATATAAACTATTTTAGGTAAATAAATCTATTCTCAGAATTTGGTGGAATCAGGCAAACGTAGTATTTACTCCTCCTTGTTCGTGGGGTTGTACTGATTCTCACTACGACAGTTTATTGGAATATCCCTTACGTTCATTCATGTTAGTAGATTAATTGTTTAGGTTAATCATTTAAGATATGGATATTCACAAGGAACGTGAATCATCAAGTTTGTGTGTCAGCAATAAATAAAGAGTAATTTAGTAATCACAACTTTTTGGAGCATCTTGTTTGTGCTATCAACTCTCTTCATCTCTTTATAATCTGAATAGAAGACTTGCTAACACGTTTAAATGTGGGTACCCTATTGTCATTTTTTATTCATTGTTATAGTTGAACATTTATTTGGGAATATTATTCATTACCATTTTCATTTATTCGCCATTCACGTTTTGAGTCAAGATGACCGATTTAAGCACAATAAGAGTGATTCCTTTCTGCAAAAAGTCTGATGAATGGCCTATTTGTAGTGAGAAGTTTTTGGCAAAGGCCAAGAGATATGGCTTTAAAGATGTCTTCATTGGAAAGTTGTCTATTCCCAAGGCAGATGAAGAGTTTGATGAGGATTCGGTTATGGGCAAGAAGATGAAGAATGCCAACTAATTGAATGAAATTGCTTACACAGAACTATTGCTTTCAATTGATGTCAAGACCAGTTTTGGAAAGGTTGCATTTAACAGTATGGGGGGATGCAAAAGCAAGGAGTATCCTGATGGTATCGCAACTATAGCTTGGGAAAAGCTTAAACATAAGTATGAGCCTACTTCTGCTCACTCTATGGTCAAATGAGATAAACAGTTCAGAGACTCTTCATTGAAGAAAGGTGAATATCCAGAAGTTTGGATCACTCAGCTGGAAGATATAAGTGTAAGACTTGAAGAAAGGGGTTTGGAAATCTCGGAAAAGCAGTTCATGATCCATGTGTTGAATAACCTACAAACAGATTATGATTTACAGGTTGCGTTATTGGAAAGGAGGATTGGAGATGAGAAAGATCCATTAACTGTTAGTGAAATAAGATCTGAGTTGAGCTTGCGTTTTGAAAGATTAAGCAATCATTCAAAAGTTGATAATGGTGAAGCTTCAGATGAAATGGCGCTTTATAGTGGACAGTTCAAAGGAAAATGCAGGAATTGTGGTAAAATCGGACATAAATCGTTCCAATGCAAGAATCGAAAATGGCGGTAGTAACGGTGGAAATACGAGTGGAAGTATTTATTGCACTTTTTATCGCAAGCCAGGACATGTAAAACAAAACTGCCTCAAACTCAAAAAGAAGGACTCACGACTAAACAATACAAACTACAATCCCTCTGGTAACGGTAAACACAATAATTGCGATCAAGAAAATTTTGATTCACAAGATATGGTCTTTGCAGCAACATCGGATGCTGAGAAGTTTGATGATGACATTTGGATATGTGACAGCGGTGCGAGCTCACACTATTGTATTTTGGATAGAGAAATGTATGATGTCAGAGATATTAATGAAAACATTAGAGTCGGAAATGGTAATCTCTTAGTTGCAACTAAGATTGGAAACCTCAAGCTAGATGTCACTCACTCTTAAAGATGTTAAATTTGTCCCTGACCTTTGGGTTAATTTATTCAGCATCGATCAAGCGTTAAAAAGGGCTACAGGATCAGCAATGACAATATTATCATCTCATTAAGTTAGGTGTTGAATAAGATCACATTTGACAGCTTCTTCAAAGCAAAAGATGGAACAGTTTCGGGAATATTAATGATTCCCTGTGACAATCCCGTTGCTTACACTGTTTTGAATGGCATTTCCAAGAAGGGAATCGAGATTAATAAGTTTCATAAAATGTTAGGGCATTGCGGTTCAGATAGGCTGGAAAGGACAGCTAAGATCAAGGACACCACAAAGAAATGGAAAAGTCGATAGGAAATTCCAGACTCTCTACGGTCGAATCCGTGCAATGTTGAATGATGCAGGGCTAGAAAATGAAGTCAGATCTGGAGTATGGTCTGAATGTGCAAGCCCTGTCACTTTCTTATCTAACATAACATCCCTTAAGGGTCAAAATAAGTGTCCCTATCAGTTACTATTTGGAAGTACACCCAAGTTACCTTCCAGTTTGAGACCATTTGGAGAAATGGGAGTTGTTACCACTAATCTGATATTCAAGGAAAGTTAACAAATCGTGGAACCACATGTGTGTTTATGGGATATTCAGTTGATCATTCAAATGACGTTTTTCGAATGCTAAACCTTGAATCCATGAGGATAATCAACTCTAGAGATGTCATTTGGTTAGAAAGAAACTACAAGACATGGTCAAAGATGAATGATGAGGATGATGATTTCATGGCAAAACCTACAGAGAATATAGTAGTTAATCAAGACATTTCATCTAATCAACAACCTGCATTAAATGAAAGAGCAAAAGATAAGGTATATCTTCAGTTGAAGCAATTGGAGAGCAGTTATTACCCAGAGGCTTCGAAATTAATCAAGAATATTGAATAAGGAAGGGAGATTCTCTTGGATCAAGCTAATATTACCTTGTTTCATATTTCTCCCTCCGAATCAGAACCTACTACTTTCAACAATGCATGGAATCATCCCGACTCAAAGGACCGTGAGTTATGGAGAGCTGCAATCAACAAAAAATTAGGTGATATGGACAATAAGAAAGTATGGGGGGGTCATTAGTAAAGAAGATGTACCTGAAGGAAGAAGAACTATCAAGTGCAAGTGGATTTTTAAGATTAAAAGGAACGGCATATTTTGAGCTAGATTGGTTGCCTGCGGTTATAGCCAAATTCCAGGGATTGATTTTAATGAAAGTTTTGCCCCTGCCATTAACGATGTAAGTTATCGTATTATTCTCATTGCGAAGATAATGTGGGGACTTCAAGCATCGATAATTGATGTTGAAACGGCTTTCTAACACGGCAAACTAAGTGAAGAGATATATACATGAACGCTCCAAATGGTATGGTTATCAAAAGCAACAAGTGCTTACGACTAAAGAAAACCATCTACGGACTAGTTCAGAGTGCTAGAGAGTTTTATAAAAAATTAATTTGTGAGCTTAAGGACCTTGGATTTTCCGAAAAAAATCAGACCCTTGTTTGTTGAGCAAAAGAAATCAAACCAATATCATGATCATTGGCATCTATGTTGATGATTGTGTTGCTCTAGGCAAGGATAAAGACATGCAGCAGTTGATTGATGACTTGGAACTAAGGGTTTTTTCTTTAAAAGTCGAAAGAAACTTGAAGGATTACTTAAGTTGTCGGGTTATTGAAGACATCAATAAGCGTAAAATTTTTATCCTTCCACCTCATTTAATCAACAAACTAACTGAAAAGTTTGGCAATGAAGTTTCTGAGAAGAGAATCTATGGAACTCCAGGAACTCCGAGGTTCAAAATAACTCGTCTGGATCAAGATTGTGACACTATTTGACATACCTTGAGTTAAGTTCATTAAGATAATACCTAACACTATAGGTTGTAAGCAATACAGTCTAATAATACTATAATAAATTACTAAGGCTTGAGTTAAGTGCATTAAGGTAATACCTAACACTATAGGTTGTAAGCAATACAGTCTAATAATACTATAATAAATTACAAGACTAGGAGATGTGTGTGTGTACCGATACTGGAGACGTCCAAAGTTATCATTAGTACATAGTAAATAATAGTAGAATTAATATTCTTGTATTTACTCATCTCAATTTAGAATAGGTCACATAGGTAACCATTCTTTCTATACCTTCCAAAAATTCAATTAAGACATAGTCTTATATAGATTTAGTGATGCTTGATATTGCTTATAAATGAAGAAGATCATTTAATATCTTTTCAGGACCGACATATCAATACGGTAGGAATACCTATTACAGATTCCTAAGTAACAAATAGGAATCTATCAAGATTCATGATTGATGCATCAAAGCTGTGAATCTAAGATCACAAAGTCTAAATGTTAAGTGTTGAATCTAACATGTAAGCTAAAGAGACTACGTGGTCAAGGAAACACGTTGCAATTGATTCACAAGAGATCTAGGATAAAGTAACTTTTTAGATCATAATTTACAATTTGTATAATCTCTTAGAGCAACTTAGAGCACTATTCACGAGAGTTTGCAGAAAAACTATCGATCAGGAGTTGGTATGCTTCAATATTTAATTAAATACTCAAGACCTGATTTAAGCAGTGCCGTGAGAGACTTGTCCAAGTGTATGGATAAAGCAACATATGGGACTTACCAGGAGATGCTTCACGTTCTACAATTCGTTTTGGACACCAAAAATTACTGTTTGAAAATTCAACCAAATTTTGACAGTAAAAACTCTTGGAAATTGAAAGTATTCTCGGACAGTGATTGGGCTGGAGATCCGGAAATGAGGATTAGTGGGACAGGTTTCATTGTGTATCTTCAAAATGTGCCTGTTTGTTGGCGTTGAAAGGCTCAAAGAGGAGTAACTCTATCCAGCAGCGAGGCGGAATACGTTGCGAAATCAGAAGCAGTCAAGGAGATTAGATTCATCTATTTCATTCTTAAAGACATTGGAATAGATGTAGAACTTCCAATTGTGGTGAAAACTGATAACATTGGCGCCTTATTTATGAGTCAAAATTCCTCGACCGGCGTACGTAGCAGGCACGTTGATGAGGCACTGGTAGACCATGTTGCCGCAGAAATATCACACGCAAAAGATTTGTTCAAAGGAATCAATATCACTGAGTCATCATCGGGAGCTATCTCGTTGGATTCGTTTTCATCTTCTTTGAGTGATGCTGTGAAGGATGGTTTCATTGAAAGGACAAAAGATGGATACCAGTTTAGTCATGACAAGCTACAAATGACGTTTTCATCCATGATTGATGAGAATAAAAAGGGCGATTATCATTTGATCATCGGAAAAGCGTATCTTGCAAGGGAAAATCCTGAATCCTTTTATTATGCGGCAGTGCATTTGCACCAGGCTCCAGCTTATGACATAGAAGAGTGTTCGCGCAACAAGCTAACAAA
>CAAAJI010000165.1:77151-91327 GCA_900642245.1 Fragilaria radians
CAATGATGTCCAAAATACGTTAGCCTTTATTCATCGTTGAAAGACATTTATCAAGACATTGTCATGATGAAATCAACACTACGTACATGATCGTTGTGCCATCCACACCAATCACTGCAATTGTTTTCGTCGTCCGACATTTCCGTTCGATCAATGGGGAAATAATGCAATAAACGTGCCTTTGCAAATTTACTATCTTCCAATACACGGGTGATTGTTGAGGGATTGTATCCTGAACCACATTCTCGCGAAACGTACGCATCACAGGGCCGTGCCAACAATCGACCAACCTCAATGACCAAATTAGATACATCCATCATGGCATTTCGAAATTCCGGCAAGGTCGATGGCCATACGTTCGGTGCAAAGAATTCAGGATGATTACGCTTTGTATCTTCTGTAATCTCTACGCACTTCGATTCCTGTTTCATGGTAGATTCTTCCAAAAAGGGATTGGCATAAAAGGATCCTTTCGCCGTATCTGGTCTGCCATCGGCAAAGACTTCATTTCCGTGACTCCATCCAGTCTGATAATTCGATTTGATATGAATGATATCAGATTTATCTTCTAAAAGAGCAAGGTCACGTGCCATGGGTAATAATCGAATACGTTTTTCGGAAAGTCCTGGAATATCTGTCACGGCAAGAATTCCCAAGGAACTCTTTCCCTCCGACGCCCGACCGAAGGCTTGTGCAATACCATCCAGAACTCTATCACATATAGGATCCTCAATGTTGACATCGAAATTTATAGAGAAATAGAACAAATCTTCGTAAGAAATACCCACAATCGGTGTCTTGGTAGGAGACATTTGTGACATGAACAATTAAAAAGTGATTTATGCACAAATTGTGTAATACTAGGAATATTATCTTCAAGGGAATTATGAAAAACGCAATTTTTCTTCGGTTTTCTAAAGGTTGGTGGCATGTTTGCTTACAAATCCAAGACATCAAAAGGGACATTACAGAACTGTTGCAATAGATGCATCAATGCTATCTGGTCTTTGAAAGGGAAAGCTCTTTTTGGTCCAAAAATAAGATAAATACAATTAGTTACATAAATGTTGGCTTTGATGGTTCTTGGCAAAACCAACATAGCCTGTGACAGAGCTTGCTTTTCGATCAATCACTATTTTTTGGATATTGCTAGCTATCTACGACTTATTCTTATGCAGCAGGTAAACAAATAATTCTTTCCTTCAAAAAACATACCTATCTAACAATGGTGACCTAAAAAGGGAAATGCAATGGAAATTTAGCCAGAAAAAGGTTTGTTATGATCATGCTGTTTGCTTGTATATAGGTGAATTTCCAATTGCATAATACACTATCGTTGATCAATAGCCAACTATGCACAATTGATAGAAAATCTGTGACTTCCTTAAAAGAGGTAATAGGTGGATTCCAGCTGAATAAAGGGGGATTTTTAATTCTGAATGCGCAGACTTTATTGAATGAGAGTTGTAAAACAGCGTCAGCTCTTAGTTTTCTGTCTTGTGATGAGAGAATGAAGGGAATTCATATTGCAGGTGCATCTTGGGCTACAGCCTTCTCTCAACAAGCTGCTCGTGGAATGTTACTTTGCGTGCTCCAAAAACTAGGATTTCTTAACATGAGAGATGGATAACCTCAAAGGATTATCAAATCCCAAGGATACTATTACAGCACAGGAGAGCCAAGGTAGTGACATATCATCTACATATGAAACCGTCTGTCGTGACTATCAAAATCGGTATGCACAATTCATGTGCAGCTGTTGCAGCTTCCTTATGAGGTGCACCTGCTGCTGCGCATACCTCATGTTATGTTTCACATTTGGGGATGTTGGGTCACCTCTGTTACAAGCCTTTCTACCTACATTCTTCAAAAGTGATATAGGAAGTATTTCCAATGAATCAATGATTGCAGTTAGTCAAACCTTGAAGCAGCTCCTCAAATGTACACTTCTCATCTCGACAACAGTTGTCGGTTTGGCTTCATTGGTCTTGACAGCAGGGAAATGGCAAATCACTTTAGATACTGCAGTACACTAGAAGATCCAAGCTATACTCCCATTTTAGGCTACTACTCTTTGTTTTCATGGTACCGCTGTGACGTTGGAGGGCTTGCTACTTGCGCAACAAAACTTTATTGGCTTATCCTGGACTTACGGTGCCGTTGCTCTTTCCATGGCTGCATGTTTACACTCAGTGAGATATTTTGAAGCAGGGCTGATTGAAATCTGGTATTGTTATGTTTGGTTTCAAGCCTCAAGGATTATGGCATTTTCTGTTCTTGGAGGTCTTGTGAAGCCTAAGCCATGGTTCAAGTTGAAAAGCTTCCAGTTGTGAAGTTCACATCATTGCCTTTGCACACTTTAAGTGAGGAACGCTCCTGTGGTCACATATTACTATCTTTGAAGCTCAATACATAACAAATTTGAAAAAGAATAGATGGCAATCCTGAAGACTGATCAAAAAGGATTCTCGGCTTACTCATTACAGTACTATTTGAAAATTAAGCTCAAACGTGTTGCACTGCAATGCCTATATCAACGACAAGCAAAGTTTCTGTTAGCCTTTCATTCAACTTCTATCATGATGGAGAAGTTCTAGACTTGTTATGAATTAAGAAACGTGGCTTCAGAAAAAAGTGTAATTGTTGACAGCAAAATCATTCGATCCTGTCAGTATGCTAATTTTCCTTTTTTCAAAGCAAAATCCATTTGTGGATTATGATTGAATAATTGAATTTTTCTTCAAGATCATTGTTGTCTTGTCCAGTTATTGCATCTTCATGAGGCGTATCAATGTTATTGTGATCAAAGCCTACTACATACTCATGCTGAAAGGTTGATGGTAATTCAATTCTGAAATCACACATGCTATGAGTCCTGCAACATCAAAAGAGTCACTGAAAGTAAATGACAGTCTAAAATGGTTTATGTTACCCAGTAGAATAAAAATAAACAATAAATTTGGTAATTGTGTGACAAGAATGGATGCAAATAAGACAAAAAATATATATTGATTTAAAGGAGATGAGAATCTCCATTTGAAGACAATGAGATAAAAGACGTCATCTACTTAAAAATTAAGGATGTGAGTGCTTATATAAAAGTAAATCTAAATGCAAATCTTTGCACAATTCCTTCGTATTCAAGACTTGATTTTGTCCACTCTAATCCATTTTCCTATTTCTTCTTAAGCACGACCACTAAGGCTAAAGCGTATCGTGAACAGCAGTATTTTGGATTGAACTTTAAAGCAGAAATTGATTTTCCTTTCCATGTAGTACACACAGTACATTCGATATAAAGCAATAGAGTAATTCGCTGTGTTACAAATACTTCGGTGCCAACATGTCAAGATTTCTCAAAATAGATCAAAATCTTCCTTTCGAAAGCAACGAATCTGATAGTATTGACTGTAGCTCAATCACAGATAGTCATTTGGATAGTTATTCGAATGGCTCTGTTTTTGCAAGTGAGAATTTGAAGGCCACTTCAACCGAAAATGCACTTTTTGATTCAATCTTAAACTCCAGAAGAAAAAAAGTAACTCTCCACGGTCGAACAAACGAAATATCTTTATTGCATGAAGCATTTCATTCACTTCAACAAACATGTACACAACAATCAAATGAAGAAGCATCATTCAATTGTTCCATTGTGATTGTCCATGGCGTTTCTGGATCAGGAAAAACGGTTTTGGTTGAGCATTCTTTTCGTCAGCTTACTACGGATGTTGAAGGATTTTTTGTAGCAGGAAAATATGAGGCAAATGCAGGCATTCGTGAACCTCATGCAGCTATATTAGAAGCATTTTCTGATTTATGTGATCTGACAATCCAATCACCTGACTTTAATGACAGAAAACATGATATTCAATGTCAGATGGGACAAAAATCTGCTCGTATTTTGGAACAAGCCGTCTCCAATTTGAAACCATTGTTGCAAAATGAAGTAGAAGACACCTTGTACCAAGAAACCAGTGATGACGATGATGAACATGTTTACTTTTCAGAAGCGCTCAATGCTTCTGCATTTGCAAAATTCATGGTAGCATGCAGATCATTTTTGAGAGCAATATCTTCTAAGGATCATCCGATAGTATTCTTTATTGATGACATTCAATGGATGGATCATGGATCCATACAACTTTTGTCCTTCTTGGTGAGTGACCGTGAACTTACAAACATCATGTTTGTCGTCGCGTACCGTGATGAAGAAGAGGAAGTAATCGCGGATTTTTTAGAAGATGTGAGAATGTTGCCTAATCTCATAGATATTGGTCTTTGTGATCTGGAAGTCAATGCGGTCCACAGCCTAATTTCTAGCATAATGGGTTCGAGAACATCGTCAACAGAAGAGCTCAGTAAAATTGTTGCCACAAAAACTCAAGGGAATCCATTCCACATTACTCAATTTCTGGAAATTATTGAGAGAGAAGGCTTGATAACTTACAACGAAGACACTTTAAATTGGAGCTTTGATGTAGATGAGATTCAGCGTAAAATTATGGTTTCAGAGACGTTAGCAGACCTCTTGGCACTTAGGGTGAAACGGCTTTCGACAGATGTTCAAGAAAGTCTCAAAATTGCATCGCTTCTGGGATATCGCTTTGATGAGGCACTGGTAGACCATGTTGCCGCAGAAATATCAAACGCAAAAGATTTGTTCAAAGGAATCAATATCACTGAGTCATCATCGGGAGCTATCTCGTTGGATTCGTTTTCATCTTCTTTGATTGATGCTGTGAAGGATGGTTTCATTGAAAGGACAAAAGATGGATACCAGTTTAGTCATGACAAGCTACAAATGACGTTTTCATCCATGATTGATGAGAATAAAAAGGGCGATTATCATTTGATCATCGGAAAAGCGTATCTTGCAAGGGAAAATCCTGAATCCTTTTATTATGCGGCAGTGCATTTGCACCAGGCTCCAGCGTATGACATAGAAGAGTGTTCGCGCAACAAGCTAACGAAGATTGATCTCGAAGCAGCAAAATATTGCAAAGGTATGGGCGCTTTCAATGATGCTGCTTTGTTCCTTCATCGTGGTCTTGATCTATTGAATCCTGCAGAAAAGTGGACTGCACATTTTGATCTAGCCTTTGAAATGACAGAAATGCTATCGAAGATGGAACTCATTATAGGCAATCATGAATCTTGTAAAGAAAGAGCACAAGAAATATTGTCTCAAGCAAAGACGAATAAAATAAAAGCGAACGCACTATTGATTGAAGTGGACTGCTGTATGACTTGTAATGAAATGGATAATGCTGTGGCTGCTGCAAATCGAGCTCTTGGTTTTCTAGGATACCATATGCCAAAGAAGATTTTTGTTCGACACGTTATTGCTAAGCTCATGAAGGTTAAGCTCATGATTAGTGGGAGGAGCGATGAGTACATTCTAAATCTTCCAAGGATGAAAGATGAGGTTGCTTTGACTGCTGTAAGGCTATTATTGCATCTCTACTCGTATTGCTCCTTCAAAAATGAACATTTACAAGCAATGTACTGTGCTTTATTTGCCACTGAGATGACAATGAAATATGGCCTGAACGCATATGCTGCCAGTGCATTTACAATCTATGGAGTTGCAGAACTTTCAAGCGGTGACTATCGTAAAGGTTATCGATTTGGCAAGCTTGCCATGTCGCTTCTCGATAAATTCAAGAATAGAGATGCAGAATGCTCTACGGTAGTAACTGTTCTCTCTGTTCTCACTCATTGGCACGACCCCATACGGGAAATGCCTCCAGTTCTACTTCAAGCAGCCAAACGAGGGTTAGAAATTGGTGATGTTGTGTATGGAACCTTATGCTTAACCATGTGTCATGGAGTACAGCTTTTTCTCGGTGAGAACCTTGATCACTTAGAACATTCGATTCGTTCAACCTATTGCAGGATTCAAGACCTCTCCCAAGATGCCTTGGTCATGTGGGCTGAGCCAATTTTACAATTTGTTTTGAACCTTAAATGCCAAGATGTTGCTGATTGGCAAGACCTTACAGTTTTGACGGGCGAGATAATGAATGAATCATCCTACATCCTAAAAGCAGTCCAAAGCAATCATCAAATGCTCCTTTTGCACATCCTTATGCATAAAGTTCAGTTAATGTTTTATTTTGGTCAATGGGAAAATTCGATAGATATTTGCAATGATATAATGGGCTTAAAACAAGGGTTCCACTTAAATTTTGCTGCTTTGCCATGCTCTTTCTTTGGAGCAATGGCATCGTATTCCTTATATCGCGAAAACAAGCATCGCAAGTATCTTAAAGCTGCCCAAGGGCTTCAAAGAATTCTTTGGAAAGCCCATGCAAGACAGTGTCCAAATTCTTCAATCTTTTTAAATTTCCTCAAGGCAGAGAATCTATCCATTAAAAAAGCTGCTAAATCCCATGAAGTCACATTAGCCTATGAACTTGTAATTGAGTCTCTTGCAAGAGAAAGTTGTCCGCAGTTTGAAGCATTGGCTTGCGAAAGGGCTGCCTTTTTCCAAGTCCAATGTAAAAATAGAGTATCTGCACAG
This sequence comes from Fragilaria radians, assembly GCA_900642245.1. Classification (NCBI taxonomy): domain Eukaryota; phylum Bacillariophyta; class Fragilariophyceae; order Fragilariales; family Fragilariaceae; genus Fragilaria; species Fragilaria radians. The sequence goes on from CAAAJI010000165.1 coordinate 83,675, forward strand.
CAATTTTTTGGTCAAGCTTTGGAGCTGTATGGCAATAAATGGGGTGGAATTGCAAAGCATAATTTCCTGAAGGAAGAAATGGAAAAAGAATTGTCAAGGTTACCGTCTCAAGACACCAATTAAGAAGCAGGGATTGGAGATATACTTTGCAATAATGTGATTGAGCCATAATTTGTGCACCTTTTGTGAGCATCAAAGTGGTAAATTCATTCCTTTTGCAAAATCAATAATTGAAAGTGCTGAAAAAAAACTGAACATGAGAGATTCACAATTTAGTGATTATTGCAACTATCTCTCAATTTTCCCTCTAGAATTGCTCGTTTCTTTACATTTGATATTTGAATTCTCTTTTGATTCCTAAACTAAAAATGAAAGTTTTTGTCCATTGTCAAATATTGCGGATTCAAATCATGGTCCTCAAATAGATGGTTTGCAGGTAGAGTCCATTTATTACCAATCATGTCCTCTGGTAGAATGTTGATTATATCTTTCATACAATCCTTCATTGAAAAATTAATTTTCCCTGATTCTCCAAAAGAAGAATCATTCCTAGATTGTCATGATGTTGTCACCTGTTGAGACTTAATGGCGCCTCCTACCTCACACACCAGAATGGGCTCTTGTTCTAATTTTTGAGGTTATTAATGTGCCAAACAAATGCATAAAGAGTAATTATTTTCTTGTTGACCACACCTTCATGATAGGGGCTAGAAATGCTGCTTTTAAGTGCCGTATATAGTCTTTCTGAGTTTTGTACTTAGATCTGACGAAAGGCTCAGGATATATCAATAAGCTGGAAAGTAGAACCAACTTCAATGCTACTACTTATGAATTTGCTTCTTTCTGCATATATCTCCTAGTTGTTGCTGCTTTGTCCATCAGTGCATCCACACACTTTGATTACCCTAGAAAGGTGTGAAGACTGCGCAATCAGGAAAAGAAGCCAGAAGAATGTAAGTAAAGCAAACAAGCAAGCAAGCAAACCCAGTGAATAAATGTTTGGACATTGGCGCAGTTGTTGAAAAAAGAGATGAGTTGCAATTAGTAGAACTTACGAGGAAATTGTACTCGAAGATAATGATTGACAAACTTACCCAAGACAAAACCTCGGATTTTTTGCATCTAAGAAGGCTTCGATTGAACCAACTTGTGAAAAATTACTTTATTTGAAGGCTGAAAGAAAATCTGTTAAGTATATTTGGTGCAATGATGGTGGCAAAAATTGTAGGCTTATGAATCAACTGATGGGCTCCGATTGGAAAATGCCCATCCAATTTGAGTTCACCGCGAGGGACACTCTGCAGAGAAATCACCTCGCTGAACAGGCATTCTTACTATTGCCAGTTGTCGAAGGGTAGATATGAGTACAGCTAAAAATTCTGAAGAAAATTTTGCAAATATGTTAGAGAGAAGTTTTTTCAAATAGCAACTTTAATGACCGGTTTAATTGTCATTGAAGATGAAAAGTTGAAGACAATTCAAACAGTTTTAATTATTGAAGAAAATGGGTAGAAGCTGGATTAGTAAAGTCCCACACATCTATGACTCCAAACATGTATGACAGAGCTAAGACATGCATGCTCATGGGATATACATCCTATATGGAGGAGATTCATATATGATGTGAGACCCCGAGTTGCATTGTGTCTTCACCTAAGGAGAGATGTAGTATAAACTTGAAGGATGCATTTTTCAGATCCCAAACGGATCAATAATCCCTTCAACTTGAACTTAAGAAAAGATGATGGTGGAATAGATGGGAGTTTCGTGAAAGATTATGGGCAGAATGTGTCTCTACTGCTACATATAATGAGAATTTTTGTTTGTGGATTAATGTCTACGAGAAAGTGAACAGATTGGAGTTGTCAAGTAATTGTTTATGTGTGAAAATAGATGGATAAGCAAATTTAAACGTAATGGAATATTTCGGGCTCGACTTGTTGCATGTGGGTATAGTCAAGTCCCTGTAATTGACTTTCAGGAGAGTTTTGCGCCTGTTTTGAATGATGTCACGCTCCAAAGTTTGTTAATTATCATGTTAGTTTGGAATTGAAGTGGGGAAATTGTTGACATTGAAACGGCTTTTCTGCATGGTGAGCTCAAAGAGAAAATCTACATGAATTTACCTTGTGGATTAAAAGGTGATAAGTAAACAGAGTGCCTTTCTTTGAAGACAACAATTTATGGACTTGTTCAAAGTGCTTGGGAGTTCACCAAGATATTAAGTTTGGCATTCACAGAATGTGGTTTTTAAGAAAATTCTGCTGATCCATGTTTATTCACAAATTTCACGAAAAATGGAATCGTATTGGCTGGAAAATATGCTGACAATTGCATGTCGATTGGATGTGATGAAGACGTTGAGAAGGTAATCAAGGGTCTCAAAGACTATGGTTTTGGTTTAAAGGTTGAAGAGTTCTTGACTGATTATTTGCGCTGCAAAGCGATGAGAAACCGAAAGAATACGAAAGTATTGGTCATGCAGCCACATTTATTGAAAGGGTTAGAAGGTAAGTTTGGAGAAAAAGTTAGCAATCTAAGTGCTCGATTTTGTTTTAAGATTTTATACTAATTGTAAATTAGAATCTAAAGAGTTACTTTTTATCTCAGATCTCTTGTGAATCAAATGCAACGTGCTTCCTTGACAACATAGTCTCTAGCATTTTGACTGCTGTGATCTTAGATTCACGCATTAGATTCAACACTCATGAATCTTGATAGATTCTTGTTTGATGCTTAGGAACCTGTACTGACGGTATTGAAAAGATATTCAATAATCTTCTTCATTTATAAGCAATATTTAAGCATCAATAGATTCAAATAAGACTATGTCTTAGTTGACTTTGTGGTTGATTTAAAGAGAATTGTTAACTATGTAATTAACTATGTAACTTATTCTAGATTTAGATAAGAATATTAATTCTAGTATTATTTACTATGTACTAACGATAACTTTGGACTTTTCCCGTATTGGTACACTCACACATCTCTTAGTGTAGTAGCCTATTTTAGTCTTCCTACATTGTATTGCATACAACATATAGTGTTAGGAATTGACTCAATGGTATGTCACTTAGCTATTATGCTATCCCAGGGACACCGCGGTTCAAAGTAGTCAAAGCGCATGATGTAATTGAAGCCATCGACATGGATGAGAAATCAAGATTCCGTTCTGGGGTGGAAATGATTCTCTACCTCATCAAACATTCAAGGCCAGACATTGAAAATGTTGTACGTGGGCTAACTAAGCACGTAGATGGGGCAAACTTTAGCTGCCTATAAGGAAATGCTAAGTGTTATAAAATTTGTTCTTGATACAAAAGAATACTGCTTGAAGTTGGCCCCACAGCTAGAAAATGATGAATGGGATATTGTATCAAATAGTGATAGTGATTGAGCAGGTAGTCCTGATACTCGTATCAGCGTAACAGGATTTATCATTTACTTGCTTGGTCCGCCAATTTGTTGGTATTCAAAAGGCCAAAAAAGTGTGACACTACCCAGTAGAGAAGCGTAATACGTTGCCATGTCAAAAGCTGTGAAAGAAAATTAGATTTATCTCTTATCCATTATCTGGAATGGATGTCCAAATTAAGCTTCCAATTGTGGTGAGATGCAATATTGGAGCAATTTTTATGGCTGAAAATTCAAGTTCGGATGTGCTCTATAGGCAAGTTTACACAAGATATCATTTTATGCGTGACCATGTGGCTGATAAGCTTATCAAAATCATATTTGTGAAGTCTGAGGAAAATGTGGCAGATATGTTTACGAAGAACAGTGGAAAAGAATTTTATGAAAGGCATATGAACACGTTCTTAGGAAAGGAAGAATCAAACCATTGAATATTGGAGATAGGAAGAGTATTGAATTACATCACTAGTATTCACCTAGTCTGGGATAGAGTTATATCCAGAGTTGGTTTAGTGATTGATTTAGCGACACGTAGAGGAAAGAATTCAATTTTAGCAATCGGTTTAAAATTGATATTTTAGTGATGATTCTTGTGTGATTGGTCGACTCTATCTACTTCTTACATTGAAGAAGTTATCTAAAGAAGTCTTGGGTGTTTCTCTATCCAGCTGTTTTTGAATCTGTGAATGCCATGGACAAGATTCAATGAACTGGGAAGGAAAGTCTTCAGAGATCTGCAGATAAGTTGCAGCTGGATACATAGCAGCTTTCCGAGGTGTTCCAAAATAGAGCTAGAAACTGAAATGATGGGTCTTGTTTTGATGGGGCTCTTGTGGGTCTTACATTGAAAGACCAAGAGCTAAACAAATCAATTTGAATAATTTCCCAAGGATCACATAGAAGGTCTGGTTCAGGAAGGAGACCATATTTATTTAAATTTTCGACTTTTTACAGACTTGTCAACATATTGGCGGACTGATGCTTTTATATTTAGCGAATAGAAAACCAAATTGATAGTTTTGTAGGTCCGGTCTTGGCCAGGGTGGTTAAGGTTAACTTGGTACCAGGCAAAATATCTGAGAAAAGTATGGGTTCAAGGACAATTTTACCATTTCTTTAGATAATATTCAGTGGTATAAATGGAGGAACTAGACATCTTCTGGCTTAGAGTTCACATAACTGTTTGGATGGTTCAACAGCAGTATTGCGCGGGGCTTGAAATCAAAGACGTGGCAAGGTATGCATCATTCCACTTTCCAAGTTCTTCCTGTCTCCCGAAAAACCTGTAAGTTTAAATTGAACATCCACTTTGAATGGCTTTCTTCCCGGAGTCTTGCCCTCCTATGGTATTTCATTTGGGATTATAGTTGTATTTGTGGTGTTACTGAAGAATCTCTTGGGCTGATCGATCCTTCATCCTAGCCTATTCAGTATGTTTTAAAGTCTCTTCTTTCTTGCCTGGAACAAGTGTTTCTTTTCAATTGATACTCATCACCCCATTCCAATTCCCTCTATGTATGTCCAAATTCCTCTGTATATCTTATTCATAAACTTTGCTCTGCTCTGAAATGATTATGTTCGACCTACCTTGACTAGGATCAAGAAGCAAATCCCTAGTGTGAATAATATTTTATTACACTAAGAGATGTGTATGTGCAACGGTGTAAGGATACGTCCTGTACCGCTAGTGCATAGTGAGTAGTAGTGGGATTAACATAGCCTTTTATTTACTCATCTAGATATAGATAGTTACAAGTAAACTATCCTATTCATAGTGGCCACACGTTAACTATGATAAATGATTTATTAGAGAAACTTAGGGAGGCATAACTATTGCTTTTAAATGGAAAGTATCTTTATACAATCCAGAACCGGATCTAAACTATGACGGCAATAACAATAACCTATATTAGAAGCCAACTCAATAATTATACAGAGTTAAAGGTCTAGACTAAATTATCCTTATGGATTGCTAGCTCGTCCGTATTAGTAAGTTGAAGAGACTTGACTAAGTAGCTCGAAAAGAAGCTCAGGAACAAGATCATACCTTCAAGAGAAGTCACGAATATCTCTTGAGAACAACAAAGAACATCTCTTGAGAGAAGTTCCAAGATTAACCCAAGACTAAAAGAAGTAAATTCTAAATTAGTTTAAAACTTTATCTTGACCTAGTTTTAAATCTAACCGTAGAGAAATGTTGCACTAATTTCAATACTGTTGTCTAAATTGATGAATTAAATTTGGAATATCAATAATTATTCTCCAGGGGTTGACTTCCGTATCCAATGGTATTGTGATAACTACTTTAAATGCATTTCTTGATCAAATTATCCCATTTTATCTCTCTAACTTAACGTGGATCATGAAAGGCTGTACCGCGTGGCTTGCATACGATGATTCTATTATTTTCTTACACCATTGCTCAATCTTTTTTGTATCTTGTTACATATATTTCTAAGTATTTTCTCTCTCCAATCTCTTTTAACTTTCTTCTTCCCATTCCTTCCTGAATTTCAAATTATTTGTTTGTGATTTACGCCTTCCTTTTGTCCGTTCTACTGAATCGAATTTGACTCCTTTTCTCGGAAGATTTTCCGTGCTTTTTAGTTTATTTTCACCAAAGAATTATCTATTTCTTTAAATTTATTTTGACGATATTGTGACTCGTGGACTTCATGTGTGACATTTTCTTTGATGGTTTGACTTTTTCATGTAATCTCTCTTGAATTTGAGCGACATACCTCTAATTTCTCTCGGATGAAATAATTTTTGCTTGACCAGTATCTCTCAGAATTCAATTGACAAAGGCAAATTAATTTTTAATGAAAACGCATAGACTGAATCAAGATTAGTAATGGATCAACTACCTTTAAAAAAAGTGGCAATATTATATTTTCCTAAGTCATGTCCTAGCCTCAGACTGTACTATTTATTCCGATTTACATTTTAATCAGAAAATATTGAAAGTTCTAATTCATATATATAAGAATCAAAAGTCGCTATTTGTACGCTTGCAGTCCATTCATATGCCTCAGCTAAATTAGAATACAATTTTAAACTTCGGCCTGCGGGCACACAGGCTTAGCTTAGATAAATGGCCGCATCTGAGGCACAATAACTATTGTTCGACAGAGCCATACTGCATACTACTGATGTCATATGAGTCCTTCTTAGTTTAAAGAAAAGTATTTGAAAAAAAATTTCATATATTTTAGTTTTAGTGGTTCCATAAATACTTTGGAAGCCTTCATGAAATCGTTTTGAAATGTATTATTCCATTTAGTGATTTTCCAATTGTTCTTGGTAAAGGTTTGCTGAGATATGGGAATTATCTCAAAGGATACTCAGTTTTTCTTCCAATAATCCAAGGAACTTGTTTTCCAAGAGGCTGTTAGAAGAGGAATGTATCCCAAAATTAGATTACAACTACTCTCCTCCTTTGTGTCCATTTGATTTTATGAAATATCTTCCTATACTTTATAAAATCTCTACTTAGACCTAGACAGAAGAAAATGCTTTTGAATGCTGGAAATGAGGGACTAAGGTAGTGGATATCTTTTGATTCACAAAATTGCAATTATCTGAGTTTGACCTTCAACATGTAACAAAAGGACTCCCATGCAGTGTTGATGGGACAGGATGAAGCACCTATACAAAGCTCATTATATCATTACTCAAGTGTCTCAATTCCTGCGGCAACATTCATTCCATATCGAATTCGGACTATACCCTTTTTGCACTTGATACCTACAATACCCCAACGACGTTCCTTTAACAGTTGTGTACTTTGGACATGTGTTCCTCCACAGGGACAGGGCCATCCAGCAACTGTAACTATTCGTACAGAGTCATTGTCGGCATAATCACTAACCTGGAAATTCTCTTGGACACGACTACAAACATCTTGTGCGGCATCTTGAGTTAATGTTTCAATCCTTGTGGGAATATCTTCATCTACTAAATTTTGAAAGGCTTGCTGCAATTGACCAAGAAGGCGATCACGATTATTGGTGGGGATATTGCCTTTATACTCCACATAGGGACCATCCAAAAAATGATATCCCTTGGAGGGTGGCAATATGAAATGACATCGCGCCATAGCAGCATCTACAACATGACCTGCTGTATGACATTCAGATAAAATACGTCGTTCCTCTGAGTCAACCATGACATGCACAGGTTGGCCAACATGCCACAATTCTGGTGTGAAGGTATCGTTCGCTGAAGGATCCGTCGAAA
>CAAAJI010000165.1:129330-140470 GCA_900642245.1 Fragilaria radians
TGACATTGGTTTAGAGGTCAAGTCTGTTGTCCAATCAAATGTACGCTTAGATCTGGAACTTCATAGGATGACAGGTCAGTCAATCGCAAAAATTAAATTGGACATGGAACGAGATTTTTATTTGGCAGCGGATGAAGCTGTACAATACGGTCTCATTGACCAAGTTTTGTTACCCACCTTCAATAAGAGATCTGCAACGGGCGGAACTGTAGCATTAGGATCGTTCGAGGGTGAGGCACAAAAATTTCAGCAGAGTGGAGGAGACGGTTTTGGAAGTAAGCGAGCAGTTGAAAGGAAGAAAGAAGATGATTACGATGGTCCGGACGTAGTGAAAGGGTGATACATTCTCCTATCAAGTTCCCAGATCCTCTTAGTCAATTTTTTTCCTTCCTAATGAGACCGATTAATTTTATTCAAATTGCTTCCCCTTCAATCTTCTGATGTTATTCTTTGTTATGTTTTCTAGATGCAACACTGAATATTCAGGTAATGTTTATAAACAATTTAAGGTTAAAACTTCTTGAATTCGAAGCAAAGCCTACACACTATAGAGTATCTCTTGCTGTCTATTAAGATCACAGCAGTAGACATATCGTTCATTTGTTAGCCATGTCCGTTACTTTTTCGTCGATTTCGGACTGATGTTCACTGAGGCAAACCGCTTTTCTTCGTCCAATTTGATGGTTCCTATATCAGCGCGATCGGCCACAGCCTCTTTTAGTTGAGCTATTAACTGAGGCACGCATTCTCCATCAAGTCTTCGCGAAAATCTACTTGATCGCACCTTCAATACACAACTGTGTCCTTTTTCTAAATACTTCAAAACTTCATTCACTTTGCGTGAAAAATCATTCCCAGCAATCGCTGCCGTGAATTGAACTTGCTTTACAGATAGATTTGAAGAGCTGGAGGTATTTTTTTTGAATTGATAAAAAAGTTTATCCATGCTTACGATCTTTAGAACGGGTGGATTTTGATCAACTGACACACCAATTAAATCAAGCTCAAGATCCGATGCCGTTTTGATAGCTTCGAAAAGAGTTACCAGTGTTGAAGTGCTTTTCCCTTCATCAGTCACTACAAGTCTAACTTGAATGTCCTCTGCCGTCACAGCTTTGTTCTTTCTCATCAATACATTTACCAATTTCTCATTCGAAAGAGTAGTTTGGACCGTTTTTTTGCTATCTGTCCTTGAAGGTACGGAAAAGTTACATGAGCGTATGTCGTATGTCTTCGTAACGATAATCGATGGCTTCAACGATGCTGGTATCAGCAGAGACCTCTGGATTCGAGTTGAAGCAATGCTGCCAAAAATAGAGATTGACGAAGCATGCCGATATTTTGATTCGTTGTGATGAATGCTTTTTAGGTTTAAGGGTTCGAGCTTGGATGCCTCTCCCTAACTCTAAAAGTTATTAGGTGCAACATCTGAAGAAATGGTGTGTTCCATGCATTGTTTTCCTTCCAATTTTGATGTTTAATTAATGAGGAAATCAAAGACAACGTTTCGTATTCAACCAATGACTTCTTTTGCTTGTGGATTGTGATTTATCTTTTAGCCCAATTTTCATGACAAAATTGTCACACTAGTTTGAACCCGTGTTTGAATTTTTCTTAACAATAAAAGAATATATGTGATTGATGCTCTAGAATCAACAATGTATGACTATGCACTTCATTACTTTTATGGCCAGCTCATTTCTGAATTTCAGTTTAGCTTTTTTTATCATACTGACTGCAAATAGAAAAAAAGTATGTTTTAATCAATACGGTACTTTCATAGAATCTACAAAAAGATAAAAGAACGAGTCTTCTTTCTTTCCTCTTTATCAACCGTTGAAAACGGAAAATAGGATAGTAACATCATGATGGATTTCTCATCTTTTCTCTTCAAAAACCGTGTGAACAATACCTTCAATGGTTCGAAAGCATCAGCATGTGCTTAGCGCTGGCTTTAACTCTCAACGAGTAGGGAATAGGAAGGAAGTAGGTTGTGGCAAATGATTCATCTCATCAAGGCTTAGATTGTGGAAGAAGAAGCATTACCACTCTTTTCAACGTCATAGGCTGTTTCAGGCATACTGCCATGACCTAAAATAAACAGGCAAGTTTCAAAAGATTGAAGATTGTATTTGCCCCTCATGGTTCTATTCCAATTATTGAAGGATATGATACTCTTTGTTAAAAACGTAACTTTGCTTTTTTTCGCTGCTTGGCAATGTTGTGGTTGCTTTTGTCACAATAGGGTAACAACAAGTTGAAATGTTTCCTTTTTTACCTATACTACAATTAACGGTTTTATGGGTGGTTCGATTTTTAAATTTTTTTTGCCATTTTTCTAAATGCTTGCAGCAAAAAATCAATTTTTCGTAAGTCACCTAAAATGTCAACTTTTTTAGCCACCATTGATACATGCCACTCAGAAGCCTTGTCTTGATCCAAAATTTCAATAATCTCATCTCAGTTGAAGTGTTCAGGAAACACATGAGGAAAAAAGCAAGTAACGGTTGAGGTTACTCAACCTCTCTACAACATTTTAAACACTAGTGTAGTGACAAACCTCTCCTCATGTAATACTTCTGAATACAGATAGCGCGCCTAGGAATATTTTCTAAGTCTTTGTCTCTATTTATTATTTCCAAAAGATCACTGTCAGGAAGTGTATCATCGTAAGCACCCAACCACCTCTTTGGGGTTAAGGGTTAGGATAATTCTTGACCTTCAACAATTTTTGATCATCTTGGTTGTGTCTGCAGGTAATTTGATATTGTATCCTCTCATATCATCAATTCTTGTGAAGTGTTAATCTTGTATCATCTTGTATTCTCAACATTTATGACCAGTTAGAGGAGATCTTCAACCCTTTTGAAGATTTTGAAAGTAACATGATTTGAATCATATTAATTTTCCATTCAATTAGACAGTCCTGGAAGCATTATGTATGCAAACTTTCCATTTACGAGCAATATCCAGTCATCACTAAATTTGTATGAAGAAATATTATTTACCATCACCCAAATTTGTGGAAGAAATGAAAATGACAGTTAAGCTGTAGCTTCCAAGAATAAATTTGCAAAATATATATAATATCCTTATTCTCTATACTTGCTAGTGCTAAGGATAAGGGACGTCTCCAGCACCGGTACAAAAATACATCTCTTCACCTATTTATTCATTGAAATCCTGAAAATTGTACATAACCTTTTAACCATAGTATTTTCTTCTTGATTCAGGACCTCAAGGTATGTCAGGCTCATGTTTCATAATAATGGCTGACTGAAACAATAGTTCACATCCTTGTCTGACAATTCATGAAAGTATATACTCTAGGTTTCTGGTACATCACTTAGCCTTTGAAAACTTGATCCATAGATAAGCAGTTACGAGTTTAGTAATCCAAACCTATTCATATATCTATGGATATTTTCTAACATTATTCTTAAGGCCTGAGGTCCATTGAAGTGTAAAGTTCTCTACACGAGTATATTCTATTTGTTTGAATCAAAAAATGAATGTAGGTTGGCTCAGTCTTGTTGCTAAACTTTTCTCACTTCACTGGAACATTTTCTCCTCTATGACCTTTTTAAGTAGCCTTTAAAGCAAAACATATTCCACATTAACAAAGGCCTTTCTTAAATGATTGTTTCCATTGAATAAATGCAAGGAGCATCACTACTTTGCTTTTTCAATCCCCTCAATAGATACTTCGTTTTTCGTTAGGATAGTAGGGGATCCAAGCAGTATAGCCTTGTTTCTGGAATGATTATCTGAGGCAGAGCATTCTCACTTTATCTTGATCAAAGCCCTTCGCTTTGGGGAAGTTTAGAACCTTGATGGTAGGTACATGATTTATTAGTTAAGCAAAGGCAATTCATTTGAACTCAAAGGAATAAATTCTAGAGACCTTTGTTTGCATACAACAAAAGGCATTGATTGGTAACACTCTTTTATTCTAAGTTTTTGATTCCAATTGGCAAGCTTATCGCGCTCAATCACTTTTCGCCCTAATATGTGAATTTTTTTAACTGATAGAGCAAGAAATGAACTTTAATCATCCGAATCCGTATCATATTCTAGTGGTATCTTCCTCTGATTTGTGGTAACAGCATGTGATGACTTCTCCCAAGAGTTAAGAATTATCTTTTGCATCTAGAATTCACGTACATTGGAATGTTCGTCTATTCTCTGGCTCATGAACTCATGAATAAGGAATAAGCCTCTAAAAGTATCTGAGAGAGTCATAGAGTATTTCCCAGATTTCGCACTTAACCTTTACCAATTTGTCCTTGAGTATTGATTTTGTTTGGGAAACATGTCGCTAGGGATACAGCTTACGGCCTTAAATATCCATTTAAATTGATGAAGCCTACCTTCGGTCACACAAGTCATAGGTGTCTTCCATAGTCACTCAAAATTCTGGATTGTTGACAAGGCTTTTCGTTGTAAGCTATACAATAAATTCACACAAATTCTCCTTGCAGCATGTAAAGCAGAACTATTGAGACTAGATTAATACTTGAACTATAGCATATGCACATGAGAATCAAGGAAAGGTGCTTTATGCCTGCAGTGGAAAAATCACATACTCTAAAGCTCAACTCAAAACTGTTTTAAACAACATTCATCTAATAAGCCAACAATGCAGTTGCATTTTTACGTTGATGTTCAAATACTTCATTTATTCGATACTCACATTTGATACAAAAAGCAAAAACGAAGTTTTAACTTTCTTATGACTCAAATCTGCTTAGGCGCCAACTTAAAAAAAGCAAGGTTTGCCGTTTTGCGATTTTTTTAAGCTTTATTGAGGATTCGTAACCCTAAAGGGGAAACATTAGAATGCTCGCGCTGCAAAGTGGCTTTGGAATCCATCTCGGAAATAAAATAAAGAGTCTTCCAATCAATGTCAGCCGAAGAATCCCAAGCGATAGATCTGGCCGAGGAAGTAAACATTTCCGCTCGATTGACTGATCTGGAACAAAACTACGCGGAATTGGAACGAGATCGAAAGAATTGGATAGCCAAAGCGACAGAAAGTAAAGAACAGCTTCAAGAACTACAAAAGGAAAAAGAAACTTACCACTCGACTTTGTGCATACTGAAGGATGAGTTAGGCACAGTTAAATCTGAGCTTGCTAACGAGAAATCCTCTAAAGTCGAAGCTGAAGCAATTGCTAACAATCTTCGAGAAAAAGCATGCCGAGTGGAAGCCGAAGCTGATGATTTGAAGGAAGAAATCAGGTTCGTGGATGTATATTCTTTCTGTGTGATTGTCATCAGCAACCTGATTGTTAACTTAAACCTTCCATAGCCGCTTGACAGAAAGTAACAGACATCTCAATCAGGAGTTATCATCCATAGACATGAAACGCCAGCTTGCGGACGTTTCGTCAGTTCCATTTCAATATGAGGCAGAAAGGCTACGGAAAGAGGTTGATGCCTTTGCTGCCCATTCTAAATGGCTCGAGGAAGAAAACTCTCGTTATAGTCGAGATTTATCCGACTTGAGAATAAATCATGCGCAGACCGTGACGAAACTTCGCGAAGACCTGAATCAAGCTATTGTTGAGAAGGATACCTGTCACTCCGAATTGCGTGTGGTGTTAATGACGAAGGAAGCTTTGGAAAAAAAGGTTGAACAGCTATCTCGTGACCTTTTTGAATCACGTAATGAAGCTACTACTGCTAACGAAGCGTTTGAAAAAGAGTTGATAGCAGAGCGTAGATTAGTACAAATGCAAAAGGAACAGTTGGATAGGATGGTCAATCGAAGCGAAAGACTTGAAAAAGAGCTTGAGAACTTGCGTGGAGTTGCTGCTAATGCGTCGGTAGAGACTGAAAGGGAACTGGAAAATATTCGGAAAAAGGTTCAACGAGAAGCCGATATTGTCTTGAAAAATCAACAAGAAGCTTTTGAAAAGGCTATCGAAGAGTATAAAGTTGTAACGAAAACTCCAGAGTCAAAGGGTTCGCCTCTCAAAGCTGTCAAACTTTTAACCTATGCGGACAACAATGAGCCAATGGGTCTCACCGAGCTGTATGCTCGATTGAACGCGACAGAAGACGATTTAAGTAACGCAAGATCTGAATGTGAAAAGTTGAGGCGATATGTACATCGAATCGAAGCAGAAATCGCATCCAAGACGCCTCAAATGTTGCGTCAGCGTAAAGAGTATGAACTTGCTATGGAACGCCAGGAAGAAATGCACGCCCGTCTTAGGGATGCATTGAAAGAAACTAAGTTGCACCAAGAAGAGGCCACTGAGTTCCGAGAGGAATTGTTTCGAATGCAACGACGTCATGATGAACTTCAAACTGAGAATAAGGCATTGGCCAAACACGTCCAAGCTCTTTTGGCCAGCAAGGCAGGAGCTGATATTCCTGAAGGAATTCCAACTTCTATCTCTGAGATTCAGGAACAAAACCAACAATTGATGGGAGAACACAGTCGACTGTTAACAAAGATTGAAGAGCTGCAAAACAAATTATATAATGATCGCACAACCGCACGTTTACAGAAGGCCGAAGAAGAACTAGAACGGCTTAATGAAGAACGTTTTCGTCAGGAAAAGTTAGTTACCACTATTGTTCAACAGAGAGATTTATACCGTGCACTAGTTTGCAATCAAGAATCAGGACCGATTGATCTGACTAGTACTGAATTGACTCTATCACTGCACTCAAAGGATGCTCAAAGTGCAATCGAAAGGTGTAATGTCTTGGATCAAGAACTAGCGAAAGCACGTGCAGATCTTGCAGTATGCAAAGGAGACAAAGAAGCCATGCTACAGAAGATCGATTTATACGCAACGCATGCAAACGAGTTAACAGTATCCATGGAAAAGATTCAAAATGAACTCTCTACAGCCAATGCTAATGTAGCTCGCAGCAAAGCAGAATCCGATTATTACCGTGATAAATGCATACGAGTTGAGGAGAAATTGGAAGAATTTCGAGAGGAATTAAATCGTCACAGCGAAGTCAAAGCGGAAATACAAGGTCTAAATATGAAGTTACAGAATCAAATGGCTGAAGCTAATCTCAAGGTATGCACTTATGAGAATGATCTACGTCAGATTGAAATGAAACTCCGCTTAGCCAAAGCTCAAGAGGAAACGGCAAAAGCATCAGAAGCTCGTTTTTCTGAGGAATTGTCACGCTTAAGATCGGAAATTGGGCGTCAAGGGTCTCTATCTGATACAATTCAAAGAATCGAGGCTAGACTTCTGGCTAGGAATGAAGAAGAGAAAGACAAGTTGCTAGAAGAAAGTGCTCGTTGGAAGCAGTTGTTTGAAAATAAACGCACAAAACTTGAAATCGAGAAAGAAACGATGCAATCGCAGATCAAGGATCTAGAGATGGCTAATGCTGATTTACATAAAAAGAAAGAAGAGGCAATGGCAGAATCAATTGCTGCCAAGAAGGAAGTCATTTTAGTCACGACACAAAGTCAAAAATTGGTTCAGCGGACTGAAGCTTTGGAGAAGGAACTAAGCGCCTTAAAGGAAAAGGTCCTTCCTCAAGGATTCAATGAACTTCAAAAGAAATGCGAATCTCTAACCAACGACCTTGCAAGCTCAAAATCAGAAGTGCTTACTTTCATGGAGCGAGCGTCGAACTTTGAAAGATTAGCCAAGGAGAGTGAAGCCCAGTTAGTATCTCTTTCCAAGGCTAGTGATGACTACAAAAATGCAAAATTAGAAGAATACCAGCAGCTTGAAACTCGAATCTTGACTTTGACGCAGGATATAACGAATAAGGACGAAGTTATAGCCTCTTTGACAAGAGACCTGTGTGGCTTGAGGGGGGAGTACGAAACGGATGAAGCCATCTTGAAATCTAAAATACAGAATTTGGAGGAGCAAGTAAAAATCACTGACAAGAGTGCACAAGATGCTAGAATGATTGCCAGTGATCTGGTTGACGAAGTCGCAGCATGTCGTGAAGAGACAATCAAGTTCAAAGGAAATTATGAACGCGAACTTGAATTACATGCAGCAACTGCAAAAGAGCTACGAAGTACGAGGGAGGAGTTAGATTCAGAGCAGCGGTTGCGTCGATCAGCAGAAAATACTCTGCAAAATGCGTTAACCGAGATATCTGAGAAACAGAAGCTTTTGACTATCGAGAAGGATAATTTCTTGACAAATATTAGAGAGATGGAAGAAAATTTGAGTATCACCAGAGAACAAAATAATCTTCTACTTTCTCAGCTTACATCACTTGGAGACCAAGTTGACAAATCGCAAGCAGACAGAATTGAAGTGACAGCGGGAGATGAAATGTCATGTGAAGAAATTGAGAGCTTGAGAAAACAAGTATCTGAACTCAGAGAGATAGTAAAATTCATGCGATCTGAACGAGAAATGAACGAGGCTAAGATTGATGCTGCTCAACGAACAGCAGAACGAGAGCGAGCTGCTTTAGCTGTCACAAAGCGTAGTCTAGATGAGGCTCGTGCTGAGCTGAAAATCCTTATCGAGATGAGTAGGCACCCTGATACTTCTGTTGATTTAGAGAAGAAACTCCAAGAAGTTTCGCAACAGACTAATGTCCTACAAGAAAGTAATACACTATTACGAAATGAAAGTCTAGCTCTACAGGAGAGCCTTACATCACAGGCTGCAGAATTCGAGGCACAGAAAAAGGCAGTGATCGCTCTTGAGCATGAGTTGAAGAATATTACGATTGAGAAAGCAGCACTTTCTGCTGATGCAGAGAGTCTTCGACGTGAATTGTCAACATGGAAATCTCGTGTTAAGGATCTTGTCTCTAGGTTCAATCAAATAGATCCCGAGGAGCACGCATCGCTACTTAAACAGGTGGAAACGCTTCAAACTGAGATAAAAGAGATCAAATCACAAAAAGAAGTAGCTGAAAAAGACGGAATCAATGCGAAGGCTATTGTCACAAAATTGAACAAGGAATTAGCACAACAAAAAGCCTTGGTTCAAAAGCAGGGAGCATTGGTTAAAAGGGCGCAAGCTGAAAAGGACTCTAATACCTTAACGTCAAATTCAGCAGCCATTTTATCCAAGGAGAATACGGCTTTGAAGGAAAAAATCCAAAAAATGGATTCTGAATCGAAGTCGCAGCAAACAGAACTTCAAGGCGCGAATGATAGAATCGACATGCTCAAGAATCGCATGCGTCAGTTTCAAAAGACTATCGGCGAACAAGCCAAGAGGATTAGTGACCTAGAAAGTGCTGTTAATTCATCGAATGCATCTCAGACTGAGTCGAAAGTATCTAATTCTAAATCAATAGCAAGCATTACACAGAAGGCGAATTTAAATTCAAAGCCACTGGAATCCATTCAAGAGACGGAGAAAGAAACCTCTCTAGCCTCTGAGATTTCAGAGACATTAAGGGAGAGCGAAAGCATAGTTTCTAATGGCGAAGAGATATCAGCTGAAAATCTTCCTTGTGTACCCATTGGTGGTTTCCATTTTGGCCCAAGTTCTGGTCTAACTTCTTCCAAGAAAGAGGAAATGCAAACGAACTCTTCTACAGGTACATCTGAAACAAGGTCAGTTCAGACTGGAATTACAGCTGTTACTGTGAGCGTATCAGCACCTCTTCTAAAGAAGGACGATGTTCAAAAGCGACCGTCGCCTGTGGAAGGGACAGCTCCTGAAGTTCATGATTCCATAGCTCCTCCTTCAAAAAGAGCTAAATTGGTTGTTGCAAATCTCGATGATCAAAAGAATTTTGAAGACTCAGGCAATATCTCTGTTGAAAAGAAAAGCAATCTTGATTCCGTTGACAAAAGTGATTTGATAAAGATAGGAGGCGAAAGGACAGCTATCGATACGTCTCTAGTAGCGCTGGTCTCAACTGAAGTAGGAGATCAAACTAAGCTTGAGGCAGAAGGAGTAGCTCCACTGCCAAAGAAGCCGAAGTTAGCAATACTGGAACAAAACCATGAAACGAAGGTTGAATTGGAAGGATCGCAAGTGGCAAATACTAGTTCACAGGCATCGAAAGCGGATGATAAAATGAAGACCGCTCAGAGTCTAAAAGATCAGCTTAAGCAGAAGCGAGAAGCCCTAGCTCAACGCAAAAAAAAGTTGGAGGAGGCTGCAGCGAAACAGAAGCAGGCTGAGAAATCTTCTTCTGAGGAAATATTGGAGGCATCAAATGTGCTTTCTGTAGAGGAAAATGTTGAGGTTGTGCAAATGGAACCCGAGACTGTGTCAAAATCAAAGGTTTCGGAGGATTCGAATGCTGTCGATACGAGGAGCATCGACAGTACCATCGAATATGGTAACGATAAGGTTATCGTTCAAGAGGATGCATTGAAACTCAATAGCGAAAAGTCAGACACTCCAAAGCCTCTGACATTTGCAAATTCCCCCTTTGGAGTTTCTACATTTGCTGATATATCGAAATCTAGTTTTGGTTTATCTTCAGTCAGTAAGCCACTGCCATTCGGAAGCGGGACATCAATTGGTTTGCCTGGTGCATTTCTTTCGGATCGATCATCAACTAAGGAGGATTCAGAGGTAAAGTCGTCAGTATTTCTGGATATTAAACCACCCTCATCAAGTGCGGCACCGTTTAGTTTTGGATCGTCAACAATAACTTTACCTACGCCAAGCATCGTTGCACCTCCTTCTTTTTCCTCACCGTTCAATGCGTTTGGTGGAACGAACTCATTCAATAGCACTTCTACCCCTTTCGGAAGTAGCTATTCATCCAATCCCGTTTCATTACCACTTTTTGGAAAGGCGCCATCTAACAAAGATGAATCGAAAGAAGCAACTTCACCTGAGGAAAGTCTTTCCGAAGATATCGAAGGCCACAGAAAGGATAGTGATCAGGAAACATAGTAGTAATATAATCTAAAAACTAGTAATTTTCACGTATAGCATAAGTTTATGAATTATCCTAGGGGCATGAGGTGAACGTAGCTAAATTAACTGTCTTTTCGACGTGCCGCCTGTCGGCGTTCCATTGCTCCCGCATTTGGTTCGCCCTCTCTTACGTTGAAGATTCCACTCCTAGCCTCATGAAGTCCACTCCGAGCCTCACCTTCTGACAGACGATGCTTTGCCCAATATTGACCGTTAATATGCAACACTGGAATGTCGTATTTATATTTATCGTACCATTCCGTATGATCTTCATCTGTTATGTC
>CAAAJI010000166.1:2741-47667 GCA_900642245.1 Fragilaria radians
ATTGAGCATCACTAAATTCATATAAGCCTGTGTCTTAATTGAATTTGTGGAAGGTACAGAAAGAATGGTTACCTATGTGACCTATTCTAGTTTTAGATGAGTAAATAAAAGAATATTAATTCTACTATTATTTACTATTTACTAACGATAACTTTGGACGTCACCAGTATCGGTACACACACACATCTCTTAGCCTTATTAATTTAATTTAATATAATATTATTAGACTGTATTGCTTACAACCTATAGTGTTAGGTATTATCTTAATGAACTTCACTCAAGGTATGTAACCTCCTGCAGTTTTTGAACCCCCCCCCCCCCCCCCGAATTCCGTTTGTTTCTAAGGCTGGAAAGGCGGATACACCTGAGGAGAGCATGGACAAGACGGAGTATATCAAGTTGGCGTTTTTTTTCTGGCAACCTTCACCTTCTTCAAGGATGCCTCCAATTCAATATAATGCTTTGAGAAGTACAGAAAATGAAGCAATACCTGAGGGAAAATTCATCAGGTGTAAATGGATTTTTGAATCAAGCAAAATGGAATTTTCATAGGCAGACTTTTCGAATGCTGTTACAGCTATGTTCCCGGAATTGATTTAGTCAAACGTTTGCACCGTTAACTAATGATTTGAGCTCAAGAATCTTGTTGATTGAAAATCTACTTTGTTGAATAGAAGCATGCAATTTAGATTTTCGAAACCATAGTTGCATGGAAATCTACAGTAAGACGTTTATTTGGAAGTTCCACCTGGAATTAATTCAAGTTTGAATCTTTGTTTGCTTCTCAAAAAAGACAATCTTCCATCGAGTGCAAAGTGCTAGAGAGTTATATAAAAGCCTCTTGATGTTAAACAAAATATGGATCTACTGGGATTATAGCGAATCCTATTTTGTGGATAGAATGGAATGAATAGGACATTACGTTAATTGGAATTAATATTGATGACTTTTTAGTATGTTGGAGAGGACAACTGATTTTCGAATTACTTTGGTTAAGGTTAGAGTGAACTCCAAAAGAAGATTTTATTGTATCTTTAAGGTGTATCTAGTGAAGACACCTCCAAAACCAAAAAACGGCATGCTGGAGTATTGGAAAGAATAAAACTTCAGATATTCACAACTCGCTTTGCTAATGCTAAAGTCTGACGATGATATTAACGACCCACGGGTGAAGCGCCAAAAAACGGTTGGAGACTCCACTTCAGCTGCTCAAATCCCCCAAGTCCCACCTTCGTCGTCGGCATCGAATGAACACTTAAACGACAATTTATCGGACCATATCACAAGGAGCCACAATGAACATGCAGGAGGATTAGACCGATTTCGAAATGAGCATGAAGTTCAGACTCCACTGGAAACGCCTAAACCAGGAAAATCCGTGGGTTTGTCAGATAGTTTTCGGGATTGGAAAGTAGGAGACAGATATCAACTAATTAGGTTGTTAGGTAGGGGATCGTACGGTGAGGTGGCACAAGCTATGGATATCTTCGCTAAACAGCTAGTAGCCATTAAACGAATTACTTCAGCATTTCAACAAGATATTGACGCATTGCGATTGTACCGTGAGATTCACATCTTACGTCGACTTAAAGGGCATGATTGCATCATTAACCTAATTGATGTAGTTCAACCCTTGAATCTTGAAGAATTTCAAGATCTTTACCTTGTATTCGAATGTAAGTTCACAAGTCTATTGATTATGTATCCTTTTAGTTTATGGCTCTTGTCTAACTACATTAAGCATATCAGACGTTGATACTGATCTATATAAACTAATCATGTCACCACAATACCTCACAACAGAACACATTCAAGTGAGTACTAATTTCTGACAAATTGCATACCATCTTCTCCTTCACAACCTCACCATTGAGAAGACATTTCTATACCAAATGCTTGCAGGACTTAGATACATTCATTCTTCATCCGTGATTCATCGAGATTTGGTAAGGTAACTAATGAATGTGTTCATGACCCATCAAGAAGTGATCCGTACTTACTTCTTCCTATAAATTAGAAGCCAGCCAATATACTTTTAAACGAAGATTGTTCATTAAAGGTATGTTCAGGATGTATTGAATTAGTCGATCGGTGAATTTTTTACCAACCTATTTAGATTTGTGATTTCGGACTAGCTCGCATCATCACTCCCTCTCCTATCAATGTCCCGAGTGAAGAGGCAAATGGAATTGGTGTCACAGACGAAAAGAAACGCAAAATAGCTCTAGATTCCCAACCAGTAAGTAAAGAAATATTCAGAGCTGTCAAATCGCTATTAATGCCTAATAATTACTTCAAGAAACGTGGTCTTACTCGACAGCTGACGAAGCACGTTGTTACTCGTTGGTATAGAGCTCCTGAGCTCATTCTTGTTCAGCCATACACTTCCGCTGTCGACGTATGGTCAATAGGATGTATCTTAGCAGAACTACTCAGCATGCAAGAAGGAAATTATCAAGACAGAGCTCCATTGTTTCCAGGTGGGTCGTGTTATCCTTTATCGGGAAAGGAAGAAAAAGAGAGCCGACTAGACCAATTGAATGTGATTATTGGAATTGTCGGTACTCCTGAGGTAATAGATGGAACATCTGCCGCTGAATGCATTAAACAATTGCCGTATTCTAAAGGCAAGCCATTAGAAACTCTTTATCCCTCCGCGGATCCAAATGCAATCGACCTTCTGAAAAACATGCTACAGTTCTATCCTGAAAAACGATGCACAGCGGAACAAGCACTAGAGCATCCGTTCCTAAAGAATGTTAGAAGAAAAGATATGGAAATAGATGGCTTGCCTTTGCAGATTCCAGAATTCTTGGATTCTCCTTTCGTTGATATTGATACCATCAAGCGGCATGTATATGATGAAGTCCGTTGGTATCAAGGGAAGAACACATAATTTGAAAAGTCCTAATAATGACGTAGGAAAATTCAATGGTTCGTTAATTGTGATCAAAATCTCTTAATACAGGACGACTAGGGAATAGGAAGTTTTGTTGACCTAGGATGAATGATGCAGTGCAATAGGAGCGTCATTGCTGCGAAAAATACTTTGACTTTAAAAACGAGTTTTATATTCACTGAACTCAAGTTACGATCATTAATTCAACATATTAAGGGCCTCATAGCGTTGGAAAAACAAAAATGAAATTATTCCTAAAAATAATGAACTCAAACCATTTTTATTTGATAAATGCACTATCAAATGACAATAGCAGAGGTTACAAGTATCAGCCTAAAGTCTCATATAAGATAACTACGCTATTTATATACATGGCATATCACATTTGAGATTTCAATTACAAGTATCGCAGCACAGGGGTGTAAGCTAGTTCAGGAACGAGAAAAGCGGAGAAGCAACTTACACAGCCATTAAATTACAACGCTAAATTCAGAGACTAGCGGATCATGATGCAAATACCTTGCATAAATCGAATAAAGTTTTGGAAAAGAAAAGAGCCAGAAATCCTGCTGGGAGTTCCAATTGAAGTAATACCTTAAAATCAGGATCACCTTGGGTAGAAATAACTCACACCTATTAAATTTCACTATTGGTACAGGTTGTAATAGAACTGATAACTAGGGATGCATATTTCTGGTTTCAAAAGGATGGCAGATAATAGAGTAAGCCAGCTGACCTAATGAGTCATTTATCATGATTAAAAACTGCTGGTCAATATTTAATAGAATTGTTTAGTTGTAACTACCCATAGCTAGATGAGTAAGTATAAGAATATTTTGATTCTACTATTATTTACTATGCACTAACGGTACAGGACGTATCCTATACCAGTACACACACACACATCTCCTAGTTTAATGTTTTATTATTAAAATGCTATTGTTTACAACCTATTTTGTTTAGTGATTAGCTTCTTGATCCTTCAGCCAAGGTAGGTCAAATATTTCCATTATGTATTGATCCAAAATTAGAATTTCTTTTGTTGTCAGTGATACAGGCATGAACACGTTTTTTCGTCATTGATGATGTTTTGAGGCTTCCTTTGTGAATAAATTCGGATTCAAGAATGTAAATGATTTTCAGATATCATCGCTAGCACATAATGATTCACTCTGCTTTTGATAGAAATTTGAATGTTGAGTAAAGAAAGTGGCATTGAAATTTAGCCGCCTATTGAGTACTTCAGATAAAGTCCTGCTTACTTAACTTGGAGTTTGTTTATCTTGCTGTGTCTGGCAGTCATGAGAGACTCGTCGCTAATGTACAATCTGATGAGATGACGCGGTGTTTAATACTGTTTCAAGAAGAATATGAAGTGATACCAAAATATCAGTTGCCCTACAATTTTCAAGATCAGTTAGTAATTTGGTACAAAATACTAATGACATCGCAATTATGAAATTGTCGATTACTTAATAAAAATTATCAGTTGGTCCCTTTTGCAACGATATGAGCTTTGAAATTTCTATTACATGGTTCTGATGGAGGGAATAGATAAACGCCACTGACCATCTATCAAGTACGAGACGAATTGAGTGTGAAGTTTGAGAGGCTGTCCCTAAAGTCTGCAGTAAAGTATGCTATTGCCTTGAGCAGTTTTCATTTGGCACTCGTTACAAGATTTAAATACAACAATCAATTACAGAAGAAATAAGATTATTAATTTTTGATTCATCGTCTCAATTGTGGAAAATTTTGATTTGTCGCACATAAAGTATTCATATTCAAGTGGCATCTATGTAAATGTGATGTTTACTGTGAATTGTTTTGAGTGGGTTCACTATCCAAAACCTTAATCTGTGTGACAAACTCGCCTCCAATTTTTACCATCCAAGTTTATTGTTGTTATTACGTTTGTGATTGTTGGTCTTTTTCCTCTTGGAGAAGAGAAAAGGTAGAGAATAACAAGAGAGTAGAGCAAGATCAGACCAATGATGCTCACCGCTTTATCGTCCACTCGAGGAAGAGTTTGGAATCGGCAATGTGGTTGTCAATTCTTCCTCCGATGGCAACACAGTGTTCGAGTGATAATAACAGACACTATGGATTCTCATCATTCTGCTGGTAAAGTTTTAAATGTGAGTGCTGGATATGCTCGTAATTATTTGATCCCTCAGAAAAAGGCCCTCTATGCTATTCCGGAAAACTTTCAACGATTAGGAATTAAGGATCCCGCCATAGAAACTGAGGAAGAACGCCAAATGAGATTGGCAAAGGAAGCTGCAGATGCTGCCAATTTAGATTTGATTGCTGCGAATGTTTTGGAAAAGTATTTAAAAAATAAGACTGTAAGTAGTCATCCATGCTTGACGAGAATTGCTTATCTGTAAATGACAAACAAAAAATATACTAACTGTAGGATTGCGTCTTCTTCTTCTTTGACAGTTACGAATTTGGAGGAATGTTGATCCTAGGACACAAGCAATATATCCAAATATGGTGGATGCGAATGCTATCCGTGATAAGCTATCTAGACAGCTCAAGATTGATTTAGAGGACGACCAGGAACAGATCCATATTCGAGAAGAACCCATTAATGTGGAAGGTATGCCCGAGGAGGAAGTTACAGCAGTTTTAGATGAAATCGATACCTCATCACCGTGCAAAGTGCAATTACGACAACTGGGTATGTATGTTGCCAAGATCAGCGTAAAGGGAGGTTACAGTGTCCCCCTGAAATTTACGATAACAAAGAGATAAAGTGTGGAACGACTCAGGAGGTAATGTTATGGTAGAGAAACTAAATGTCTAGGCAACATACATTTTCGACAATGGCTAAGAGAAGTACTGCATGCAGCCTGTTTTCTGTCCATTTTTAAATGTTATCTCTGTATGTTATATCGTCCGAGGAGAAAGCCGGTTCTACTCGTACTACACGTGCTCCCTCACTCACTGCCGACGTGACAAGTAACTTTCCTTTGATCCCAAAGTCATCGGCAACTTGGATCATGGCCCGTGCGACAGCCTGATCGGTCCGTTCCTTTTCTCGTTGGGTAAAAATGTCTCCACTGGCTCCACTCGTCAATGCCATCACTGTCGGGCCAGCTCCACTTAAGTAGGCACAACACGCACCAGCAAGTTCGGCAGCTTCGATCATGGGATACAAGTAATGATAAAGCTTTTCGCCTCGCTGTGGTTGATGCAATTTATCTTGGACGCCATGTTTCAGATTATCGAGGTTACCAGAACAAAGGGAATGAACCAACATGGCAACGCGGCCAATGTTAAAGGCAGCTTCATCTCGAGAGACGGAGTCCGCCAAAACACCCCTTGCTGCCGATGTCTTACCGACAAAATCAGGAATGAACATCACTAATTGCATACCAGATGGACAGGGAACACGCTCAGTAAACCAACGAGATCCATTATGAATACCAAGTTGAATACCTCCATAGATGGCAGGTGCTACATTATCTGGGTGGCCCTGAATTTTGAAGGGATTTATGAGGATGTCGGTGAGATATTATATTCTAGCAAAAAATTGGAAGACGACAAATTGCTAGCTGCGAACGATGTAGTGAAGCATGACAAAAGGACCCTGTAAAGACTGGATTAAGGTAATGAAGTACGTACCTCAATGTTGGCGGCAATCTGTAGCAAAGCCTCACTTCCCCAACATGGAAGTCGATGACCTGCCAAGACGAGTCCGGCAATAATACCAGCTACAATTGCTGCACTGCTACTACCCAATCCTCTAGCGAATGGGATCCTAGATACAACGTGATAACTCAACGTTGGAACCGGTTTGTTTGCTGTCTGGAACGCAGCTTGAAGTCCCACAACTAGATAATTTGTCTCATCCTTGGGAATATCATCGGCACCATCACCCTCCGCGGTAATTTGAAACGTATCTGATCGAGTGACTGTGACTTCCGACCATAGATCCACGGCCATGCCAAGACAGTCATCTTTTAGAAAATAATGGAAAGGATACAGATGGAATTAAATGGTAACATACGAAAAAGAGGTGAAATGTAATGAGTTATAAAGCAAGAGAACAGACGACTGACAATTGCGCCAGGTTCACTGTTTGTACGTACATCCAGGACCCAAATTGGCCGATGTTGCTGGCACTCGTACCGTAACAGAATTACGCGGCGTTAAGTTATCTTCTTCAACGGCAACACGTGCGGCGATTCGACGTCTCATCTTTTCCTCATGATTATGAGGGAAAATAATAGAGTCCGACTTTGGAATGGTCGTTGACGACGGAAAGGAAGGCTGATGTCGCGAACGACGTAAGGCTTCTCGATGTTTCATTAATTCCTTTCTCTGTTCGTAATACTTCATGGATACGAAGGAGACTGCTGCTCCTCCGAGAGCAGCTCCGACGATTGTCCATACAAGCCTCGTGGATTCCTTGTTGTCGGAAGAAGAAGCGCTCATCCCAAGAATGGTTTGGATGCCACAAGTTACTAAATATTTCGTTAGACGAACGTCATACTGCGACGAGTACTACTTCAACATTTTATACTAGGACTGTCATCTAGTACAAGTTCCATTTTTCATTTTTGTGATGGCATCATCATCCATTAAATTTTGCAATTTAGAAGAATTCGACAACGATGAAACTAGCGATGTCAACATCTGCTTGCTGGCTCATTTTGATGACAAGTGTCGTGAAATACTCACACGCATTTGCATCGTGCCCAATTAAAGTTGTATCTCCTCGTAATCCCCTAAAACTGAACTCAGCAGTCGTCACAACGTCAAATATTGATGAAAGTGAGGGATCCGATGTTGGGGATGTCATCTCCTCATACAACGAAAATTCACAAGCACCTCAAATCGAAATTGATCGTCGACGGAATCTTGCAATCATATCTCATCCTGATTCTGGAAAGACTACCATGACAGAAAAATTGTTACTTTATGGTGGTGCCATTCAACAAGCTGGTGCTGTCCGACAAAAGGCAGAACAACGATCAACTACATCCGATTTTATGGAAATTGAGAAAGAACGTGGTATAAGTATATCATCTACAGTGTTGAATTTGGATTATCAAAATCTTAGAATCAATATTTTAGGTAAGTTGTGAGTTGTCCATGATTGTTTAATCCATCAATCATATGATTTGTTGTTGTGCCATACATAAGATAAAACATGATGAGATGTATTTTATCTCAACGTATTCTCCTCACTTCACCTTTTTTTTCTTTGGGAATCACAAAGATACACCGGGACATCAGGACTTTTCAGAGGACACCTATCGTGCATTAGCGGCCGCAGATAATGCCGTCATGTTATTGGACGGTGCCAAGGGTTTGGAACCTCAAACTCGTAAATTGTTTGAGGTATGTCGTATGAGACGACTTCCTCTATTTACATTCGTCAATAAGATGGATAGGCCAGCGTTGAGTCCCTATGAAATTATGGATCAGATACAAGACGAATTTCAACTTGAGACACATCCCATCCTTTGGCCAATCGGTGATGGTGACAGATTCAAGGGAGTCTTAGATCGATTAGAAAATGTCGTTCATATATACGAAAAGCCAACTACTCGAGGTGGAAAAGCTCAAGTAGTTCAAATATCTTTACTTGATCATGATCAGCTACAAAAATCAATTGGAGATGACGAGTTATTTCATAAGCTTCTAGAAGATGCTGAACTCTTGGAGGAATTATTAGAACCATTAGACATGGAACGTGTCTTGGCAGCGGAGCAATCGCCACTCTTC
The DNA here is from genome assembly GCA_900642245.1 of Fragilaria radians. Taxonomy (NCBI): domain Eukaryota; phylum Bacillariophyta; class Fragilariophyceae; order Fragilariales; family Fragilariaceae; genus Fragilaria; species Fragilaria radians. The sequence continues at coordinate 11,383 of CAAAJI010000166.1, forward strand.
TTTGGATCTGCCATGACTAACTTTGGAGTTCAGTTATTTTTGGACAAATTTTGCGCCATGGGTACCAAACCTCTGGGACGCTCAGCACAAGCCACACGTGACGTGACTAAGAAAGTGAGTACATCTCCAGAGGAAATGATCTTACCAGAATATCCAGAATTTACTGGGTTTATTTTCAAGACTCAAGCCAATTTAGACCCCAAGCATCGTGATAGACTGGCATATGTCCGTATCGTCTCTGGTGTTTATGAGAAGGGTATGAAAGTTTCTCACAGTCGCTCCAAACCAGGTAAGAAGTACAACTTGGCTCAAGCTCAGGCACTCTTTGGATCAGATCGATCGGCAGTCGATGTGGCCTTCCCAGGTGATGTTATTGGGATCAACAATCCAGGAAATTTTGCTATTGGTGATACATTGTTTACTGGAAGTGGATCCATCGCATTCCCAGGAATCCCCTCGTTTTCTCCCGAAAAATTTTCGTACATTCGATCGCCAAATCCCTCGGACTACAAGGCGTTCCGAAAAGGGATTGATCAACTATTAGATGAGGGTGCAGTCCAGGCGTTGCGACAACGTAATGATGATGGAGGTGGACCGCTTTTACTAGCAGCCGTTGGACAACTCCAATTTGAGGTTGTTCAGGCTAGGCTGAAAAGTGAGTATAATGTAGAGGCAATCATGGAGCCCTTGAGCTATTCATTAGCTCGGTGGGTGGATGGCGGTTGGGATGCGGTTGATAAAGCTGATAAGGAAGGGAAGCTTTTTGGAATAATGATCGTTCAGGATAGGTGGAAGAGACCAGTCCTTTTGTTCCGAAATGATTGGAAAGCATCATCACTTTCTGAAGAAGCAAGCTATCTTTTGTTAAAGCCATGGTCAAGTCCCCCTGTATTGGATTGATTCTTTGTATTGAACCTGTATCATCGTAACTATTAATTTCTTAATAATGTAAAGTTAATTGTTAACTTTTCGAAAAATTAAAAAATGCAGTCTGTTCAGGATTGTAGGATTCCTGATTCCTACGGTTTTGTAAAAATTCTTAGATATCGAAAATCTGTCATGACGTTGTACCAACTTGTTTTCCATTACTGAATCCCGATTTCTTACGGAATCAAATACGATTAAATCATTTTGGTTGAGTGCATGGCTTAATCTCATGAGAGTCGAGGCCTCGCTTGGTATACCGGTAGTAGATGACTCCTCTTATGCCTTACCTTCTCCAAGAATAAAGAAAAGACAACAATCTTCAAAGCTTGTTTCAATCCCAGAGAAAAAGAAAGTCAATGAGCTTTTTTTCCTTTCGATGAATCACGACTGGGAACTTGCTTCCAAATTACTGAAGAAGCGTCCAGAAGAAGCGCGTCACAGACATACTGATGGAACAACTTCGTTGCACCTAGCTGTGATGAGTCGGACGGGGTATGTGTATCAAGATGGAATTCGACAATGCAAGGCTCCTATGGACTTCATTGAGGCACTTCTTGTAGCATACCCTGAAGCAGCCAAGCAAGTTTGTCTCACCAACACATATTCTCCTCTTGCCTATGCATGCCTTGTCATTAAGAGAGAGCCAGATCTTCTAGATGCTGAAGCCATAGTTCGACTTCTTTTGAAGTATTGCCCAAAGTGTTCAACAGTTACCACATCGGGATCACTCACCGCCCTGGATGTGCATATTGTTAGCTATTCTCAAAAGCATCAAGATGTTGTAGGAGAAAGCCCTCTATCAGGGAGGACAAATACAGGTGTCTTAAGGACTCTATTGGAGCATGACCCATCTCTGGCTAGAGTGCGAATAGTAAAGGACACAGTCAATGGTGCTGTAGAATTGTTATACCGCAGTAATGCCAACGCATTTCTGGAAGTAGTATCACTGGATGAAATTAGACAAAAGAAAAAGCTTAATTCTGACTCCAAAGATTCTCAAACGAATAAGGTAGTGATTACCGAAGTCACGAAGTGGTGGGTTTGGCGTTGGTTAATACTAATCCTAAAATACGGAACCATGCCTTACAAGAAAATCGGTGCGAGATTCTTGACAGTCCAAGCTGCAGCGGGTCTGATAGGCTGTCCCATTCCAGCGCTGACACTGGCAATGCATGTTTTCCCTCTACAAATTCGGCAAGTCGATGAAATGTATGGTGACGACGGAAACTTACCGTTACATACAGTCTGTGCCTGGCCATGCGAATACGATTGTACCTCTACGGATCCAGTGATTCCCTCACGGAAGGGAATGGCGATTGTTGCCTTATTGAAGGAGTATCCAGAGGCGTCTAAGGTGTTTAACCGCTATGGCGAAACCCCGTTGGAACTTGCAGTTTCAACCGGGACAACATGGGATTTCGGTGTCAGAAAACTGTGTCGTGCATATCCAGAAGCAGTGTGCATACCTAGCAAACGTACTGGTCTTTATCCGTTCATGACTGCGGCAGTTGCTAGAGGTATAATTTCAAGACAGCAGGAGCCCCTACCATCATCCAAACGATCTCTGATGTCTCACGTCAAAAATCTTGCCAGACAAGATTTACAATCTGTAAGGACAATTTATGGTATCTTACGTGCAAATCCATCTGTCTTGATCAACTGTTTCCTGAAAGAGGAAGAAAGCAAGAAATGTCTTCAGTTCTCATCCTCACTACAGGATCTATGGGCAAGTAAGAATGACTCGTCAATAGATTGGGCTCAATTGTCACTCCGAAAATTATGAGATAGCTAATAAGTACATGAGTTATAACCTTAACTTTGAAGTGCAATCTCATATATTTCAATAGATCTTTGTTTTATTTCATAATACTTGGCTAGCTTGTAATGAGTCCACGCTTATGATCGATTCATAAATCTTTTCTGGAGTCCATTCTTCTTTTTCTATTGCATCTTCCAATGTGAATGGACCTTGCTTTACTCTAGTGAGAATCGTAGTGGTAGCAACGGAGTCCAATTGATTGGCAATGTCACGAATAAGTGACCGCACATACGTCCCTCCGCCACATTCCATCTCGATATTGAACTTAGGAAGTATAGAGATTTCTGGATCGATCAATTTCAAGTCGTAAATCATTACAGTGCGTGATTCTATATTCAAATCTTCTGCTGATTTGCCTTTTCGGGCTTCTTGATACAATTTCTTACCATCTTTCTTTAACGCACTAAAGACAGGCGGTATTTGTTGGATTTCTCCCCTAAACATGGGAAGTATGCTTTCAATACTATCCATGGTGATATGATCATAGGGTGCTCGTTTAGTGATGTCACCCTCCATATCTAAGGTCGTAGTCTCGAAGCCAAATTCGCCCTGCGCTACATACTTTTTGGAACCTTTCAAATACAGTTCTAAACATTTGGTGCCACTTCCGATACCAATTACTAAAACTCCCGTTGCTAAGGGATCTAGAGTCCCCCCATGACCAACTCGTAATTTCCTTTTTCCCTTAGAGGAAATTTTCGACACTGTTCCTCCTCGTTTTCGCGTATCATTCTCTAACATACGACGAATGTACGATACTACGTCACTTGACGTCCAATTCAAAGGCTTATTCACTGCCAATAAGCCCTCCGCAAGAAGGAGTGGAACATCATCGCTCAAGTCGTTTCTATTCGATGAAGATGATGATGATGACAAGGACGACGACGTTGATGATGATGAGGCTGACTTTCTTTCGCACATAGATGAGACATGCCAAGCAGGCTTTGTCGCTTTACCATGCTGGAAATACCCAATGTGATGTATGTGACGTCCCGATGTCTGAAGTCCCACTCTCCAGGATGAAGCAGTATGTTTCAGTAATGTAAAAGTTACATAGAACAAAGGCATTGCTATCGACGAAACGAAGTGAACCATTCCCTCACAAATTTTTATCGATGAACTCCATTCATGGAGCAGGACAGACAACAAAAATCCAATCAAAATCAACGTGCTACATAAGGATAGTGTTTGATAAAAGCAATTGATAGTCATGCCCTCTCTACTAGTATCAAATATACCATTCATTTTTCATTATTCAACCAAGTGCCAAAGTCAAGGCGCTATTTCTTAATTCGACGGTCTATTTGATCACCAAAGTCTATTTATTATTCAGGGTGATACTAAACAAAGGCCTCTAAAATTTCCTCATGTGCTTCAGGAAATATTAAATAATTTCAATATTATATTAAAAAATAGCAGTCAAAAGATATTTGACATGCCTGCATACCTGGAGAAAATAATTGATCCTAAGTTAGAGGTTGATCTAAAAAGTCAGTAGTACAACAAACAATTAGTTTGTCAAGACTTCTTAATTGCAATTAGATAACAAGAGCAGTTTTTCATAATTTCTGTAAAATAAAACGTATTTTTCGACTTCTAACTATTATTGTGATCACAGCACAACAGTTTTGATTGTAGTGAAACCCAAACTATCAGCCAAGTGTTTACGGTTGAATTTCTTATTTTTACAGAATTTTATTTGTTGCTAGTTTCGATCTACCGACAGTCTTTGAGCAAACTCTTATGTACCATGGGATTGCCCACTGCAGTCATTGGTAATCCCCATCCCATTGTGCCCAAGGTGATGAAGAGTGAGAAAGGCACTGGTGAGGGAGAAGACCATAACAAATTAAGCATGGTTTTCCCCCTGAAACCTGATAATTCCGCATTAAAGTAGCATTGTCATTTTTCTTGTCTGTAAGGAGAGTCATGCGGAGGATTGGATTGAGTGGCTTCTGGGTTATTAAGAAATTGAGATGCTCTTGCCAATGAAGAAACCCATGCATAAACCCAGCATGTTTAGGACTTTACTTATGGGTCAGGCGTTGTCATATTTAGAACACCATCTCACTTGGCATGGAACAGCAGAAGACCTGGATTTACCGGTGAGTGCCCTCTTGGAACAAATAATGAGGGATATTGGCAAAAAGAGTATCCTGACGCATGCTATCTTAGTACAAGATATTATATGTGATCAAATATGATAGTACCTAAATTTGTGGAGCGTCTCAATGACTTGAGTTGCTAGTAATTCTGTTTCCAGCGTGCAAAACGAACAAATTTTATTAAGATCCTTAACCAGGCAAAGCATCCAAAGTAGCACAAAGCAAGTGTTGCAGCAAATATCGAAATTTTGGAAATAAGCAATGAAGGATCCATCATTGTTTAGAGGCAAACCGCCAGAAAACCGGTATGCCACTAGTCAGAAATGACACAACACATGCCCGTAGAAGTGATAAGGTTCCTAACTCTTTTCAGACTTCGAAAGAGTGGTGTCTCTTATGTGACAAAAACAATAATGAAACCTTTGGCATGTCTCATGGGTGCAAATCTGAAGAAGTCCAATACACCTCCCGAGAAAAATCATCGGCATTTTTGGTTGAAGAAATCATGATGTTAAAGAAACAGCTTAAAGCCAACAAACGCAAAAAGAAATGTAGAGTGCTGTCAATTCTTGGTTCGGAAACCGTAAATTTAATCGCTGAAGTGATGAAGGTAAGGAGCATTTTTTTCGTAGGTATGGGGTAGATAACAAGCAATCAAAATGTACTAAGGCCTCCCAACCGACTACTGAAATAGCAGTAACGGTGAGAAATCCAAAAATGAGTATCTGCTGCAGGCTCTCATTGACACGAGGTAGAGCAGTATTATTGTTCTGTCTGGATTCATTTCATCAATAACCTTGTACAAGAAGGGGTAATCGAAATAAGTTTGAAAACCACGAGAAAGAACTTATAAAGTACAAAGATATCTTTCCAATCATTTTGAGTACCAGAACTAATTATAAAATAAAAATAATATCGAAAATGACATGCTGATTACCTTCCATAATCCTCTGTCACTTATGACATGATGATTGGAAGGGATAAGGTTTTAACCAACAGGCAATCAAATGGGATAAGGATGAAATCTCCGTGAAGGAACATGGAACGTCAGTATGTTCTAATAATCTATTTGAACAATACGAATGGCTAATGAACCATTATCCTTTAAATCAGATTCTCTAGAGTCTTAGAGGATACTTATTAGTCTGCAAGCCTAGACACTCTTGTCCAAACGTATCAACTCTTGAATACAGAGGTACAACGATAACTTTTTCAATTCCTTCACAAGTACGAACCTTGCTATGATCCCTAGGACTCATCTTAAGTGACCATAACTGGGAAAAATTGAATACGGTGCCAAAGAGTCTAGAAGAACAGTTGAGGAGGGAAGTTTGTAGTTTAGTAGATTGGTTCCTGTCCTTGAGGAGGATTTTGATGCCAAATGGGTGTCGCCTGTCTTTGCGACTCTTAAAATGATTGTTACCATAAGGCTAGAATCCAACTTTCTAAAGGTAAGTCTGTTTCAAAGGCACCCGTTCCCTATACCAAAAAAGGAGACATTCTTTGGAAAGGTTAATACATGCAACTTCCCTTGATCTAATCATGGGATACTATCATTAAAAATCTAAGTTCCATGGCCCAGAAGATCTGCAGAATTATTTTTCCTTAGGGTGAGTGTGGGTACGAACGTCTTCCAATGGAGAGAAAAATTGCACTTGCTGCATTTAAGCAAGCTATGACTAAACTCACGCTGGTTACCAGCCCAGGAATACTCACGAAGTCCGGTTATTGAAGTCTACAAGAATGGGGACAATGCCAATAAGCAGAGGTCATGTTTTTGAGATAATAACTACAAGGAGTCCCTATCGTACGATCTTGCGTGTAAATGTTCAGTAATCCCAATACTAGAAGGCAATAGTTGAAGATCATAATAAACACATCAAGCTAACAAATAATTACTCAGGCTGTTTCATTTTGCTAACATTTGGAGGCATCCGTTGCTGCTAGTGCATGCTATTCTAAAATTTAGGCAATCATAAACCCCATGGGCCTCATTAAGTTTAACGCAATATAAATATTGTATTCGAAATAAGCAGCAGTCAAAAGATATTTGACATACCAGCATGGCTTATAGCTGCTTCTAAACATAGGCTAATTTAAAGATGTACTATTGCAACAAAAATATTGGTCAGGCATGAGTTCATTTATTTGCATAAAAAGCAAGAGTAGTTTTTCATAATTCCCGTAAAATAGAACATACTTTTTCTGCTTCAAACTAAGACAGAGCAATTTCAAGCTTGCCTAAACTGCCACTGGTGATTATCTGTATAATCTGACTGATTTGAATGCCATTAATTCAAAATACTTTCAATATTCCTGGAGATTGGAAGCGGGCATAGAAGAAGTGCATTATGAAGACTTCAAATAATGTCAAGACCAAGGTTTAATATGTCCAATTACATAAAACGTGACATGCTTCTAAATTTAATCCATTCGGTCATAATATGCTATTGAATTTTTATCTCTCCAATCAAAACACATGGCTGGGTTACATCTTATTTTGATGGAAGCTCCAAGATTATATCACCTTATCATTCTCGATTTGAAATAATAGATGTATGTTATAGCCTTCGGTTGAGTTTTTCACTTGGGACAGTTTATTGTCAGCTACCCTTCGCAAATTCTTGTCGAAAAGTCGCATTGGCTACTAGAATGCATGAATTATTGTGCTTAAACTCGATACGGTAATCCCTACAGATTTCTTCGACATTTTTTCCAATTCCAAACTAATTTAAAGAATTGATAGGACGCTACTCCAAGTTTTCAATTTTATTTTTAGTCGCGGCGACTTGGATTAATTAGTTGAATTATTCTCACTATTCCGAAAGGAAACTTGAATACGAGATCTCACTTCAGATTTAATCCCTTCCATCATTCCTACTTCTCGAAATTTCACATGACACCCTGTACACATGATTTTACTTAAGAAGAAGAATCTATAGTAATGCCATTCGAGAGCACCACGTCAGTTTGTTCCTATGGGGAATAAGTTCCATTGATGTCTCACTAGGGATTAAAATGCTTATCAAGATGGCTTTCGTCTAAGATTGATCAGAAAGAATAGTCCTAGGAATGACGTGTTGGAAGTCTTGGGTCATTGCTTAGGCTGTCAAGGAACTCAAGGAGACTTTTGATGACTCCCCGATGGATTTTCTCAAAAGGCCAGTTTTGATGTGACTTCAAAATAGACTTCCCAACGACTGTTCAAAGACAACATCATCCCATTCCTTTCTGGCTCTCACATTTCAAAAAGGAAAGGCGAGGCTTGAATTTGTTGAACCGTCAGCAACAGTCTTCAAGATAACTCTCACTATAATTTCCAACCGAATATGAAGAACAGAAAAATCAAGGCAGTCAGAGACGCTCCGAGAAAACGGGTACGTTTCGCAACGACCACAGATGGGCAGTTCTTGGAAGAGACGCACAGTCCTATTCATCCACATGATACAAGCCAGTGGATGACTCGAGAAGAATGGGTAGAAATTCGGCGACAAGGTCAGGTGACTATCAATTCTATTCTCAGTGGTGACACAATTTGGTCATTGGCCCGAAGACACACCTATACCAATACCATGTTTCGTTTATGGAATTGCTGTCTTAAAGGAAAAGAGCCAACTTCATCCTTAAAACGAGAGTTACGTTTCTGGGCAAGTATTGGTCACTCTCGTAGGGGGCTTGAAAAATATTCTATACCCAAGGTGCAAGAAGAGCGACAAAGAAGAAGATACCAACATTCATCGGGGGTACTTTTTGTCCAAGACCAATGTTATGAAAACAGAATGGATTTAGAAACAACTAATCGCCTTATTCGCGTGGCATCCGAAAAACTTTCCAAGACCAGTGCTCTATTTGCCCGTCTCATGGCAGCAGCTGATGCCGAAGCTGTGGAATACGATGCCGACGAGGAATTAGCTCTTCGTTTCTCGGATGTTACATCAGTAAAGCTACGTGCTCGCGATAGGACGCCATCTCCTCCCGGTGACTCAAGTGATGCCAGATCAGTAACAAATGCAGCAGCATGAGGTAAATAAAAGTACAATAAGATAAGTAGGTTGACAATCAACTCATTTTCACTTTCATTAGTTAGAACGTAAAAATTAACAATTTCAAACGCTACTAGACTTAATCAGGAAGTAATTCTTTCTTGATAATAGTTCAACTGCAATGGTAGATCCATTAATGACAACTAACGACCTCTACGAATTGCGAAACTTGGCTCTTTGGAAACACTTGACAGCCTTCGGACTCCATTATCCCAACTTGTCCCAGTTTCAAGCGCTAACGATAAGGGTGTTTTGCCACTTTTGTTCCGAACTTTGGTTCCCTGTGGATATTCAGACACTAAGGCTGATATAGCCATACTCTTTCGTGAAATAGAGCTTGGATCCGTCGTTTCCCATCCAGCAATTGTGTGAATTGGTAAATTTCCATTGGATTCATCTGCAGTTCGTAGCTGATTTGGATAGGCTCTCATTGCCAACATAAGGAAAGGAATAGGACAATCCTTGATTTGAGCTGCAGCATGGAGAGGGTTATAGGGTGGCATCGGCCCTCGAATATTGTTCGCGTGGCGTCGCCGGTGGTCTGATTTGATAAGTATGAGGGTCCATTCCCAAACCCAAAAGTTGGAGAAATTAGTCGACGCGGATGGACAGATGGAAGCTGGACTTGTTCCTTCCGAACGAGCTTGTCGTCTAGCTCGAAGTTTTGACGACGACGCTTGCGCTTCTTCAAGGGCAAGCTGTTCTAGCACTATCAAAGAATTACACTCAAAGAGCAAATCAAGTGCTTTCACTAATCCGCATTGATGGTCTTCTTCCAAGAGTGTGTTCAAAATTGAGGTGGAAGTGGCAGACCTACTGCTTTTTCGAGAACGTCGAAAAGACAGCATATCTCCCTGTCGTTTAATTTTCGACATGGCAATAATATGTATATCAATAGGGGAGTATCCATCTCTTGATATGATATAGAGAGCCTTCGGAACCATTTCTAGTATCAATCTAACAACCGCATGGTCCTCCTCTATTTTATCGACAGCTTCTTCCTGAATCATACACGCGAGATGCAATGGCGTAAGGCCATAAACATCATCCTGCACTTTTGCAGCATCAGGATACAGAACAAGTATAGCTCGGATTGCAGATAATCGACCAGAAGGATTGGGAGATCCTCGACTTGACACGATGACGTGAAGGGGAGAAAACCTTGAATTTGGATCAATGAAATTACATTCTTCTGGTTTATCGGATATCCTCTGTACAACTTTGATCCAATTCTGATCTATAGCAAGCTTATACAACTCTACCACGCTTGAGGAAGGCGTTGGAAGCTCCTTTAGAAGCACCATCTTGTAAAAGTCACCGTTTAGGTCTTTGACAACATAATGTCACCTAATCCTTAATAGCTTTACCGTGCTTTTCAATTTAGAGTAACTTTAACCAGATAGTCATTTGAAGAGCGACAAAAAATCTAGAGAAAACCCTGACTTTTATTTGAACAAATCTCAGAATTAAAGTCTGAATTGGGAACACCCAAGACAATTTTAGATCAATTGGAAAAAAAGATTTAATGGCGAAGAAAGCTCGCAGCAGCAAAATCATCGATGCAACAACAGAGGAAGATATCCTTCTAGATTATCGTAACATAATTGATTCAATTGCTGCATCTGTAGATTGTGAAGAGGATACCAGTATCGAATACTTCTTGCCAACAGTTTTGGATTTAGATTAGAGTATGAGAAAATTGGAAAGGAATTGCGTAAGTGGATTTCACGTGAAGTCACCAAACAACAATCAAGGTAATTCAGAGTTTTTTGAGGGTGTAAAGAAGTTGCAAGAAATCAGAACTTACCAAATAAGGCTCCTTGTGGATTGCAGGAATGGATTATGTTGAAGAAGACAACTCGACTAAGAATAAGGAAAACGAATCATGAGATGAGTCCAAACAACATATTGAAAATCAAATGCGAGTGCAAATATAAATGATACGAAACTGAATATCTAATAGAATTAGATTATGTATAAGATTCCAAAAATCAGTTGAAACAGCATCACAAACAGAATTCAATCCAGAAGGTAAAGAGTCTCGGAAACAAAGGAAATGAAGCAGATTATAAAAATCACCAGAAGAAATGAACTTAGACAAGTGTTATCTGAACACTCAACGTGTCTTTTGAAGCAGGAATAAATATTAGTTAGAATCTGGTTGGATTTAATAACAAAGATGTTTAACAATCTATTAAAACATAGAGTATAAAGAAAGGATTAAGAACTGGTAAGAAAGGCCAATACAAAGCCATGAAGAACTAAACAGTTGCATGATGAAAGAGTTGTTTTTTCAGCCGCCTAGATCTACAGCGTGAGGAATAAAGGGCAATAGACAGCAACGAATGGAAATGTTGACAAAAATTGGGAAGGATGTTGGAATTCCATAAAGTAAAAAGCATGCTATACTGATTTGGGAAGTCTTCACTTGCAGTAAAATCACAGGTATTTAGATGCAGCATGTGAGTTCATAAAAAAAGGAATTACTTTCTGGAAGTCTCATCAATAAGACAACAACAAAAGTTCCGAATTCCCCTATTGTTTTCAAAATGCGAACATAGAATTTAAGACGGACAACACAGCACATTCACATCAAGTTGAAATAATGGCGAAGAAAACTCGCAATAGAAAAGCCATAGATGCAACAATCGAGGAAGATATCCTTCCAGAAGATCACACAATAGTTGATTCAATAGCTGCATCTCTAGACTTTGAAGACGATGTCAGTATCGAAGACCTCTTATCGACAGGTGGAGGTCACAACACAAGCTCCGAAACCGCACACACACGGCATACAAAGGCGTTGGATGTTTTATCCGAAATTGACGATTGGATATTAGAAAAGAGATCTTCTAAGCGAGAAGCTGGACTTCGACGTTTGTTTCGTGCCATTGTTCAATACAGTGACGCCGAATCCTTGGCTCCTTTTGAAGATACACTATTACAGTTCTGCATGTCGAGTCTTCGTAATGGTAGCGCCGCCGAACAATATGCGGCGTGCCGATGTTTGGAAGCTCAGGCTGTCGTGTTGGGATCTGATCGGGATGATTACTTTGAGGCCGTAGAACCCAATTTGAAAAGAGTTGTCATGATGACAGGCAGGGCTAGTATGGTCCGAGCTGCGGCTCTTCGAGCTTTAAGCGTAGCAAACTTTATTTGCTCCACAGATGATGTATCAACAGATGCTCTACTAGATTTGACAGAGGATGTAGCAGGAACGACGTATCGGCAACAAAATGTACCTGCAAGCTTGAGAGCTACTGCCTTGGACTGTTGGGCCTTGCTGGCCACCACTGTACAAGAATTTTATATTAGTGGAGGCGATGAAGATACCACCGGTCGAGGATTATCCCTACTGCCTCTTTTACTTTCTTGTCTTCATGATTCATCTTCTATGGAACTTCGCGCTGCGGCAGGACAATGCATGGCTTTAATTCACGAATTTCGACTTTCCTTGGGGGATGAAGATGGCGAAACGACAACAGAACGTAAATATGGTAAAGGAGGTTGGGATGGATCTTTTTACGAAGATGTGGCTTATGAAATCCAGCAACGTGTAACGGAACTTTCAAATCAATCTGGACATAGTATTTCGAAGAAGGCCAAGAAAGAACAGCGTTCGGCCTTTCGAGATTTCTTAAATACCATCGTTGATAATGAATCTCCGAAAGATACTGTTTTGTTTCGAGGTGGATCGTTAGAATTGACATGTTGGAAAGATATTGTGCAGCTACAATTTATTCGACATTGTCTTCAAGGTGGCTTTCAAATTCAAATTCTAACAAATCCAACGTTACAGACAATATTTGGTGCAGACGGAGCAGTTTTAAACGGACCGGGAACCATGTCGCAATTAGAGAAGCGTTTGTTTTTATCGAAAACAAGTGAGGCTGCCAGGATGGCTTACGTGGATCTGACGAAAAAAAGACGAACGCGGAATAATGTAAAGAATCATTTTATCACCACAGATGGAGAAGACATTTAATACAACAGTTAAGTTCGAACAAAGTGTCATGCACAATAAGGAAATGATTTTAGCTACAAATTGACAACATTGTGAATACTAAAGTTTTTGTATCGTTTGTTCATTCAATTACTGAAATAGTTCAAACTTTTTTCACAGATTTGTAATCTTCAATTACATTAGAAATTTTTTCGCACATAAGTTATTCTGATGTTTCGAAGAGAAGCGTTGCAAAAAGTGAACTCATACACCAAATTATGAGGACGTAGCTTGAAATCAACGATTGATTGATTAATTTTTTTCTAGGTATTAGAACATATTTAAATTACTCCTGAAGACAAGAATAATCTGTTTGACTCAAAATGAGTGCGACAATCAGTCCATAAAGACCCAAGTTTCCAGCAAATACCTGAATTAGAACAGTACCAACAAAGAGAGCATCACCACTTGAATTTTCTTGTCCACCTGAGTCTCCTGTGAATCCCATTTTCTTCCAGGATGCAGCCATGGCCGACTGGGCTCCGACAGCTCGTGTGCCAGCATCCGCCGCAATTCCGATTGCCAAGCCAGACGCTAAGGAACAAAGACCACAGCATAGACCCGCAGCTAGATGTGCAAATGCGGAATATTGTGAATAAGTTGTATTTCCACTTGCAGATGGCTTTGTGAATTTTCCATTAAGTATGACTGCAACAATCAATCCATATATTCCTAAAACACCGGCCATGACAACAGGAATGATATTCTTCATCAGCAATTCAGGCGAACGGATTCCCATTGCCATCAATCCTTGTCCTGCTTTGGCAGTGCCATAGGCTCCACCAATATCTGTAGAGTTTTGGAATGAAAATGACGTTAGATAATGGGAAGTTATGCAAAAAATGAAGAAAAAAAGAAGCTTGTAGCTCAAGTTCAAGGCTTCATGCACTGCTTAGGAGTGCATAAAAGACAAAAGTGCCTAACGCCTTAGTAAATCTTTGTCAAGTTGGATGGGGGCCAGAATCTACCACCATGAAGAACGTCATGTCAGGAGAAAGGCAACCGAATGTTATCATGACTCTTAAACTCACTTGCGATAGCAACAGCCATAACGCAGCCCATAAAGCCAACTCCAGGCGCCCATGATGGACATGCAACTGAGATGTTTCCTTCGTTGTAATAGTCTGCCATCGTCAATTCTATATTTTCAGGGTGCTAAAATTGAATTAGAGACTAACAGCTATTTTAGGAAAATCGTTGTTTCCCATCATATCGCTAGGGCGGTTATTTTTCACGAACACACCCAATGCAATCATTGCTATTTAAAAAGGAATGGATAGTATATAGAGATTCATCGAATTCTTTTCTTTGATAAAGATAGGGCTTACAAAGTCAATAAGGACAAGGAACACGAAATGTCATTATTTTAATTTTCCAAGTTCAATCACCTTCTTTTCAAGCTGTCTGCTTCTAATTTCTCATTTTGAAGAAAATAGTAATTTGCCAAAAAGGACGAACGAGATGGAAACACTTAAAGTAATTGTCTGGATTATAACTACAGGCCAAGTGTTTTCATACATTACAAATTCTGGGTCATGCTTAAGGTTGGGTTCTTCGCATGTCTACAGCACTAGGCTAGACGACGTGCAAGTCGAGTCTAAACGACTTAAGAAAGCGAAACAGTTGTTACATGAACTCACAGTTGAAAATATCGATGTAACATCTATCTCTGTCATACCCAAAATTTCTGACGCTAGAAATTTAGATATTGCAACCACAATTGTCCCCGAGACATATTGGTCAAATGGACACTTGGTTGGTAACAATACAAACTATGTCACACGTTGGGCACGTGGTGTGAAAGTGGCTGAACCCTTAGTACGGTACGATCCCGTGGCAGCTGAGCGTCTCCTGTTCCGTCAACCTGGTAAGTGGCTTGTAAGGAACGTTCAAATTGCGTTCCCCATTGGATGGTGGGCACTGGGTGTGGTCACAGATTACGTAATGGGTCAGTCACAGAAACGTCGTCCCGCCCGCGCTCGACAACTGAACGCCGCAATATCTGGATTGGGACCTGCCATAATTAAAGGTGGACAGGCACTTGCTAGTAGATCTGACTTGCTGCCGTCGGAATATCTGGAGGAGATGCAAAAGTTACAAGATGATGTACCTAGATTTAGTACAAAAATAGCCTTGGAAACGGTGGAAAAGGAACTGGGAGTGCCCTTCAATCAGATTTTTGAATTGGTAGAGGAAGAGCCTGTCGCAGCAGCTAGTATTGGTCAAGTTTACAAAGCAAGATTAATTTCAAATGGAGATATTGTTGCACTTAAAATTATGAGGCCAGGATGTGAAGACATAATTGCTCTTGATTTGTACGTGTTGCGGTGGTGGAGCGGTATTTATAACAAAATTTTCGAGTACCTGAAGAGAGATATCGATGTCCAGAGTATTATTGATGACTTTGGAGAACTAATTTACCGTGAAATCGATTACATCGCAGAAGCAGCAAACGCGCAACGGTTCAATGAACTGTATGCCGGTGTGACTGATGTATTTGTCCCAAAGATATATTCTGACTTAACCACTTCCAAAGTTTTGACTATGGAATGGGTGGATGGCTTTCGTTTAACAGATAATGCGAGTCTTGCCGCCTATGGCCTGAATCGAAAAAAACTTGTCAATACTTTAGTTCAGTGCTCACTGAGACAAATTCTAGAAAATGGATTTTTCCATGCTGGTATGTCTTCATCCAAAACCAATCTTATATTTTTCATCTTTAATCTCACCTCCTCTCGCCACGTTGGGGCTAAGATCCTCATGCGGGGAACCTTTTGGCATGTCCTGATGGTCGTCTTTGCTACCTTGATTTTGGTATGATGTCATACGCTGATCGCACGCAGCGTAATGGATTTTTATTGGCAGTCGTTCATATCGTTAACCGTGACTGGGGAGAATTAACACGACTATATGTCAAGCTTGGATTCATACCCCCAGGCACAGATCTGAAGCCGATCGAAAATGCACTTGAAGCGGCGTTGCCGGATGTTTTAAATTCCAAAGTTGGCGACCTTAACTTTAAAAATGTCATCGGGAAGTTAGGGGATATTATGTACACATTTCCATTTTCACTGCCACCTTTCTATATTTCTATTATCCGCTGTCTTGGTGTCCTGGAAGGGCTCGCAATTCAAGTCGATCCTCAAGCCCAGATTATTTCGGAAGCCTACCCTTACGTGGCAAGCCGAGTCCTCACAGATTCACAAGATGATTTACAAGAAGCGCTCCGTCGACTCGCATTGGACTCGAATGGCGCGATCAGATGGAATCGTCTTGAAAATCTCCTCGATAAAGCAAAGGGATCAAGTGGTTATGATGTAACCGCAGCTCTAGATGTCTTAACAAACTACTTGATTACTGACGATGGGGATCGCCTGCTTCAAGATGTCGCAGAACAAGTTGTGAATGCGGCAGATACTTTAGGAGCTGAAAGTTTTGGCTACTTGGTAGAGGCGTCGCGAGCCCTGTCGTTAAATGATGCCGAAACAGCACTCCGAGCTTTCCGCGCTCTTGGAGAAATTTTGTCTCGGACTCCTCAGACTGAAGGTGTCGATGGAGTCCAGCGTAGAGCTTCGCAAATTCTACAGGGAGTTCTCCCACAGCCCACTCCGACAATGGTTCGCTTTGGAAGAATTTTGTCATTATTTGGTAGTGCAGGTCAAGGAGACCCATCTAAGTTTATACCTATAGTCCGTAAATTATCTCAAGATCCCAAGGTACAGAGAACTGCGAACGAAATTTTGGCTCGGCTAGGAGAAAGATGGTTGAGCCGAGGATTGAGAGCTGCTTTTGGACTACCACCACCCTCTTTCACTGATCGGAGTGATTCTACTGTAACAGAAGATCTAGTATACAGGAGATAATTGTTTTATAAGCTGAGAAACAATAACGAAACTACTTTTTGCTATTTTTCTTTTTGCCCTTCTTTTTGCTTTCTGGTTGTGACTGAAGCTGTTTTTTGTTCGTATTTAGTTGGCCCTCTTGCACAATATCTTTTTCTTCTAGCTTTCTTTTCGCAGCTCTCACGCTGGGAATCGATACTACACCGGAAGAACCATCTATCACATCTCGTTCCTTTAACGCTGCAGACCACTGAGTATCTGTGCCCTTGATAGCATATTGCATGATATCGTTATCATTGGCCAGTTGAGGCGGAAGCTCTTTTTCGACTGATGATAACTGTTTCATAGCAACCTTTGCATTCTCTGCTGCGTCTTCCTCTAGAGATATATGCGCAACATACCGCATTTTATCGACAGCAGACTCAACTTTTAAACGCTCCACTCCTCCTAACATTGTTTTCTTTTCATGATCTTCTACAGTATCATGTAACGCGATAGACATTTTTCGAATGGCTTTGTTAAACATGGCCAAAACTTGGCTTACAGGAAGAACAAGCTCCTTAGCAATTTCCTCAACTTGTTTGCTTTGGATACCAATGCCACAAAGCAAGGCAGCCTGAACGCTTGAAAGAGTGAAATCTGAGCCAAAACGCCTTCCGAAATATATTTTAGCTAAACTGGGTAATAAATCTGTCACCAAGTGATGATCACATAAATTTCTTCCATATAACTGTAGTCGTTTCAGATCATGGAGTGTAAGTAGATAGTTTAGTTCGTCTACTTGGATGGTGTCAGTGATGCATCCCTTCCGGCTCTGAAGCTCGGAGCTGGAATTGGAAGCCGGCTGTGAGCTATCTAGATTTTCAAGAACAGCCATGGCGAGTCGAACTTCAGTACTTCGGAAAGGACCACCTAGAAGGGAAAGAATTCGCCTCTTTGTATCACTGACAAATGCAGGTAGCCAAGCATCATCTACTCCGCTTCTCCTAGGTAGGGATCGAAGCATAATTGCTGAGTGTTCTCCAGTTATTTCATTCGGTGTTTGTCGCAGATACAAAAGTTTCATTCCGGCACGAGACCAAAAACGAAGAAGGTTTTCCGTCAATCCAAATGATGTACCCAACCAATCCAAACGAGGCGCAGTCACTTCCGTCAGAGGTAACAAAAGCGGTGGCAATTCTTTTCTTGGAGCAAGCCTTTCGCCACGTATACCTTTTCCATTTACCAAGTTTGTTTCATCGATGTCTTCACTCTCGGTGTCACTACTAGAGTGTTCACCTTCGTCGCTTTCGTCGTCATCCTCTCCACCCCCGAGATTAATCATTTCTCCATTGTAGAAGCGGTAGAGCAGTTCTACTGTGCGTGATCCATATCCCATGCCCTGGAGTGATGGGTGTGTTGCAATACGGACAATTCGAGCACCACTTAAATTGGCAAATTTAGAATCTCCAAATTGTTGCGATATTGTCCAAGGAATCATATCACCAGCTGAACGATGACCCCGAGCCAATTGCGCCTCAACTGATTTACGGGACACTTTACCTTCCAAGGCAACTTGAACAACGCATAAAATATCCGGAAGTGAGTCGGAATCCTTTTCTGCTGAAGGTGATAATAAACAGAAGACAGAATGAGCCGGAGCATCGGATAGCATTTGTAAGTCATTAGGAGAATTCTTATAATGGGCACTTGTGTAGAGTCCCATGAGCTTCTGAAGAAAAGCTTCAGAGAGTTTGTGGTATGAGAACAAGGCATCTCTGTTAACGCAGTAAAGTTCACAATCGGAAGGTGCTGGTGCGCCACCAGATAGCCGCAAGTTTACGTTATTTCCACTTCGGATAACAAAAGATTTGCATCAGAATTCAAAGAAAGTGGGAAAAGATCATTATCTTTCGAAGCACGTACCAGTCCAAACACAACAGTTTATTCAGCCACTGCTCAATAGGATCGTTCGGAGCGTAACGAATTGGCGTAGATAATTCGACTTCTTTGAGAGAACTCGAAGATTCGGATATCTGAGTGGCAGCCGTAGCGGCTGCTTCCCATCGCTGTTCATGAATCTTTGCCTCTCCTTTCTTGGCCTTGGGACCTGCTATGGCATTTGCAGCAGCTGTAGTAACCTCCGTCATACCTAATGCATTTCGATCGCGTAAATCTTTGATCAACTTGAGACTAAGAGCCCTCCCAGTTCCTTCGTAGCCGTTAATTGTAGAGCTCAGGAATGTGAGGCGATCAGGATTCATGAGCTTTTTCACCATAGGAAGAGGAATGGCTGCAGCTTCGTCAATCGCCACTAATTCAGCAGATGCAAGTTTATCGGGTTCGTTTGGAGGGACGTATTGAATAATTTGGCGGTGTGAACGATGTAAATGAATCGCCACAATACATTTAATTTCCTCTCGACCACGTGCAGCGTTATATTTAATTGTATAATCAATGTGCTCTTGAAATTTGAGAGCCTTAAGGCCTCGGACACAAAAGTCAAAGACTGACACCAAGTTTTCTGGTTCTGGTGCTGTAACACCAATCTGGCTGTATCCTAGCGAAAGAGAACCTGCTAAGCAAAGTCCCATTGCAGCTGATTTTCCACGACCTCGTGCTGCTGTCATGGCAATCGTTGTACCTAGTTTTGTTCGTGTGTTTGTGTCAGAACAAGCCTCTAAGAAAACCAACACAGCTTTCGCTTGATCCAACGTTTGCGTTAAATCTACCAAAACTCCTACGTGCGGTGTATCGATTAAGGAATCTTTTAGTGCTTCTAGTTCTCGCTGTTCCGTTGTTTTCATTGTCAAGACGTCTCCGGCATCTCCTCTCTCAATAGGGCGATCAAGCCGTTTCCATGCAGCTTTTGACAGAGGCAAGACATTCAATTCATCATCGCAAACTAGGCAAGTTGAGCAATGACCTAAGGATAAAAGGAATCGTTCATTGAACCTTGGAATGATATCGGCATGTGCTTCGGTGCGATATCGTGCGTGGACATCCATACTCATGGCGTAGAGTTGCTTGAGAGATTGAACGGTACGAAGGAGGAGAACGACCAATCCACCTCCTTGGACAGTTTCTACGGTCCGCGCCAATAAATTGGGAGTCAAAGCTTCAAAGTCTTGTAAAACAAGCATCCCTACGGTAGTTCCCAAGACACGATGTGTATCTTTATAATAGCACCAATTAATATTTGTTTGTGAAACAAACAATTCAAAAGAGTCCATACCATCGGGATCACCACTTAGGGCAGATTGATTCTTACTTTGTAATCCTCGGAGTTTTGTTTTCAACTTTTTCATGCGTTTCTTTTTGTGGGTAGAAAATCCCAACTCTTTTTTGTAACACCATAAAACATTTGGTCTGGATTGAATCGAGGCTTGGGATAAAACGTAATGCAAATTCGGTACTTGATCCTTCCCATGATCCCCCACTAAAACTAGCATGGATCGTTCTCTTGTTTGGACACCTCGTTCCAGCAACGTACGAACTCGATCGTCCAAACGCTTACGGACCATGGTATTTTAAGGGAGAAAAAATTGTTTGTGTGCAGAAGAAATGGCTGGTCGACAAGGACAGGAATTTTAGTGTTCGCAAACAACTTGACAATGCCTTAATTGACAGTAAAATACCATTTGAAATAAACAGCATACATCTCGTTCATTTTTTCCTTTATTCTATTTTTACATCATTAGGATGCATCGCCGTTATGAATTCCTTACAACATAACTTTAATGTTAAAGGCAATTTAATGCTCAAAGATTAGACTTTGTTGATTGCTCATTGATGCACGTAATATTCTATGCAAGTTAAATAATCTGCTGTAATTTGTAAAGAAAATGTAGAAAAATGAACACAATATCAATAAAGAATAGAAGGGTATGCAAGGCAGAATACCGATTTAAAGACTTCAACACATACTGAGGAATCAAGTCTGAGAATTGATGTGTAAACACTTTAGAATATTCTACTTCTCTAGTTTAACTTTCACTTTCAGTGAGAGATGTCTCCAGTACCGGTACACAAATACATCCCATAGCATGATCAATTATTTTTACAATAGTTATTGCTCTTAACTGCCTAAATCTTGTTATCAATCACGTATTACTTTCTATATTCAAAAGCTACTATATGCTCTTTGTCCATGAGATTACTCTCTACCCTGATATCTGGGTATGCAGTTTAAGAAGATATAGATCAGCATTTGCCGGTATTATTGATCTTTCTTTTCATCTCAAATACCCTCCGTCGCCACAACGAAATTGATGGATTTCATTGTCAATAAGGTCTGATTTGCCATATTTTTTGCATTACGCGCGGAAGGATGAGAGCGTGGTGGATGACCGTACTGTAGAATGGAGAGTAGACGTAGGACGAGTATTTTTTGTACGACACCATCATTCTCATTCTTGGAGATTCCACGATACCGGATTTACAACTCTTCACCCCGCAACAAATTACTTGACAACTTTCTTATCCTCATGGCATCTACAGCTTTGAATACTGTGCCACATAAATCTGAGGAAGATCGACTTCGTGATCGCTTGAAGCGTCGTCAAGAAACGCGCCGAAATCCCAACATAGAATCACGACGAGACGATAGAAGATACTATGGCCCCCCTCCTCGTGCTCATGGTACTGTCGATCATCGAAGAGATAGGCCTCATCCCCCTCCCCCACGTCATGAAAGGAGCAGACCTCCTACATCTCACTATTTACGAGGACCTCCGCCTAGTCGATCTTCCTTTCATACTGGACCTCAAAATCGACGCAACCGATCTCCAAGTTCCAGTGTTAGCCGTCGCAGTTACTCTAGATCTCGATCTCCACGTCGTTATGGACGCCAGAGCCGTTCATATAGCTCTGATAGCTACTCCTCTTCGCAATCGGAAGGCACATCCTACTCGTCTAGCTCTTCTTCTCGATCGTCTCGCACGGAATCTGATATTGAAGACTTTTCGAGCAAGGGGAAAGAAGAAAATAATGGTATTAACGAGAATAACGCTGCAACAAAAGATCAGCGCACAGTGTTTGTCTCTCAGCTAGTCATGCGTGCTGACGAGCGTGATTTAAAGAATTATTTTCAAAAAGTGTTGATGTGTCCTGTAAAAGAAGTGATCATTCTTCGCGATAAACGAAATCACCGACATAAGGGATGTGCTTACGTAGAGCTGAAGCGTTTTGAAGACATATCGAAGGCCCTAGAAGCAAGTCAGAAGCCTCCTGACTTCCAGAGATTTCCTATTTTAATAAAGGCATCTGAGGCAGAAAAGAATCACGTTCATCCCTCGCAGCTTACTCTCACTGCACAACAAATGGGCGCTTCGGTACCGAAAGCTCCAATTCTTCGAGATGGAAAATTGGTCGAAGCACAAAAGGTATACATAGGCAACTTGGATCCTAGCGTTTCACAGGAACTGTTGTATTCGATTTTTTCCAAATTCGGGTTTCTTGATAAAGTTGCAATTCAATTGGATCCTATCACAGGTACATCTAGAGGTTTTGCTTTTCTATCATTTCGTGACCCAAAGGATGCTAACCTGGCTATCCATACTATGAATACTCAGGTTTTAGCTGGACGACCGTTGTAAGTGGCATAACTTGTATTTCCTATTTTACGTCTTTCACACACTAACTTACTGATGTTAGGAAAACTGGATGGGCAAATCAAGTAGCGACTGTTCCAAACGTTGAAATTGTGACATCAACAGAATTCCCTGATGATGCAGCTGTTCGTATTCAAAATGCTCATCTAGTTCTCTCACAGGTCTCAGGCAATGCATCTATAGTATCTATTCGTGCTTTGCAGTCGACGACATCTCAGTCCAAAGAGACAGCTGTTGTTCCAAGTTCAGATGAGCCAGATGCTAAGATCATCGGTAACGCGTCTCACCCTACTACAACGATTTTGGTTCGAAATATGTTCGACAAAGATAAAGAAACTGAACCTAACTGGCACGAAGACATAAGGCTAGATTTCGAAGAAGAGTGTACAAAATGGGGAAAGTTGGTTGACGTTCGGGTTATGCATTTGGAACCCGGTGGTAAGATTTTCGCGTCCTTCGAAACAATCTCTCAAGCTCAAACTTGCGCTTCCAATCTTGCAGGTCGTTGGTTTGACAAACGCCAGTTGAGAGTTACATTTGTCTACGGAATTCCCAACTAGTAATCGTGTGAAATCATGTTATGGAAGAAAGACCTGTAAATACTTCTACTTGGTGAGCCACGATTCTGTCTGCATACGAGTAATACTTAATTCGTTGCTGTCGCTTTTTTTCTTTAAACAGGGTATCAATACAGCATACGATTTCTTTAGGGATTAAGTTGAGAACGTTCAACTTTCAATAGCTGCAACTATTACGATTAAAAGAAATAAACTTCTATTTTTACTCCAAAGATGTTTTGGCAAGAGAGATAAAGAGTGCCACTCAACAGAAGTTTATTTCTCAAGTAATGCAAGTAGGAGACTCTTTTAGAGTAATGTAATCTGTGTTGCACTCCTTAATGAACTTCTCAATCTATTTTGATTCTAGCTTAAATGCAACAAAAAAGGTTTTTACTATTTTGGACTCAAGGAAGGATTTTATCCACTGAAGATGAAAAGTGCAAAAGAATTCCATATCCACGGTGTTCGATTTGAAAATTATTGAAACCAACAACAAATAATTACATGATTTTACAGAAGCATAAAATAGTCTTCTGAAAGAATATGTCAAAGTGACTTAGTTTTGCTAAGAATATTTATCATCAACAAGATTAAAGAAGGGAGGACAGGCAATGAAAAACCAAGCTATAGCCAATAAAACTGAAATAGATTATTCCAAAACATCCTCGCAAGTTTTACGTTTGACAAGCCATGCAAAAGAATTGAACAAATAGATTCTAGATTCATCCGTTGTGACAAAGGTAGCAAAGAAGAAGCCTTGAAAAGAAAATGGACCAAGAAAAATCCAAAATTAGTTCAAAAACAAAATATATTGCTTGAACGCGCACAATTCGATGTAAAAAACTTGCAATTTCTGAAAAACAATGAACAAAAGTTATTTACAATCTTTTATTTGATTACCACCTATGATACTTTTACTTTCCAGATGCAATGACACCCGTGAAATCCCAGACACAATTGACAGAGCCAATGCCTTTTTTGAACAAGTTAAAAAGTAGATGGAACAAGCAAGACCATCAAGATATATAAAATTAACCTATGATCATCCTTGATGTGTTTGGTAAACTCTGTGCAGTCATAATTTTATTGGTTTGTATGCTTTGGTATCTGTATTTTATTGTCCAGTTATGCTAAGTTTTTGGGATTATACTTCTTTAACTTTTCGCCATACTTTATCTTCAGCCCATTGATGTCTACATCTTCCATTACAAGAAAGTTTCCATATTTTTAATAAAGCCTGCCTTCTTCATTAAAGTGACTTGACAAATAGCTATATTTCAAGCCATTGAGCGCATACTCGATAGTTTGTCAATATCATTGTTCTCCAGGGGATGCTTTACTTTAAATCCTGGCTCCATTCTGCGCTTCTTTCCTTTCAAAAAGCTACAATTAGGACATTAATTCAACTTCCGTGTCATCCTCAAAGCTGCATGGTCACATAATACTCCTGGTCCATCACGCTCTTGTCTGACAATACATGCACTGAACAAGTATTACCAGAATAGAGAGGAACATTACTTAGTATTTGATCTCAGATGATCTACAACTTTCACTCCACACAGCTCAAAGTATGGGATAGTGTAATTTTGGTAAGGTAGATTGAGGTCTCCAAAAATATACTTTTTACCTTCTGGTGAGCTGTCCGTTGGGAAAACGCTGGAGTTTTCAATAGTCTTTAAGTATCAACATTTACTTTTGACTTCAAGATCAATATTGATTACAATTTTTGTACAGTTCCATCCAATCATCGCTAGCATTAGTTATTCAGCAAAAAGGAAGGTCTCCCATGACCCAATGATAGATGAGCTAAGACAAAGTAGGTCATCTAGATTGAAGAGGAAGCACCAAGGAGGCTATTCCAAAAGTTCTAACTCTTCAAAAGACTCTAAGATTGGCATTCCAAAGAAAGGCTCCTATAATCATAAAGAGTCATGAAAATAATGAAAGCAATAAGTGGAAGTCAATCTGTGTGACCTGAACATGCTGCCTTCTTTGCTTGCACTTTCTGGTGTGGCATCCTATCGTGATGAACATCTAAGTCTGTCATTGCGGGTTTTCCTCCCGAACTGAACTCCCATCCCAATATGTAATATGAGCATTTTTCAGAGGAAAGGGTGCCGCCACTGGACTCTAAATCGTCTTTTCTTGTCTGATAATCTTTGAAAATATTCGAAAAGTTCCCGGCATTGCTGGTTTTCCAATGATTTGTGTTCACCTTGTCCATGTAACCAATAATGACTATCTTCAAGCTGCACCTGTGCTCCGGTACCTTTATCACTCAATATTTATAACAGCATATTTGATATCATGGTCCAGATATCGGGACTATTTCCGGATCCTTGCCCCGTGCCAAAAATAGGGTGGTTTGCTTCGTGATGATACTTCCATTCATGTTGTGATCCAGCTATAGTAGAATGGTTCAAGACACTTAAGTGGAAATATTAAGTATCAAGTATAATATCAATGAATTTAGAATTAACAGTAGTAGGCCAACCTAATCACGAATGAATAGAAGAGGGGCAACTGAAAGTACACAATGAAGAACTATGATATAATTTAAACCAATTTCTATCTAGCCGTGTGTAGTCTTAGAACTTCTCTCAAGAGGTGTTCTTGAATCCTAGATACCTACTCTTAAAGATTTTGATCTTGCTTGAGCCTTTCGCCCCAAATGATTAGGCAAGTCTCTTGAACTTGTTAATGTGGACAAGTTGGTGTGTCGATGTAAACAAGTTGGTTGTCAATATGGATAGAATAAATTAGCCCTCAAACTATTGTTTTAGTGATTAACGTGTTGATTCCTAGTCAATGTAGGTCAGCAACATTATGCAATCTGGAGAGGCATTCTAAGACAAAAGATCTGCTTGTAAACTTTATGCAACAGGAATAGGGTCAGTTGGTGTGGTTAGAAGAGAGGGATGCTCACCATAGCATCACAAATCAAATATTAGAATGACATTGGACTTTAACAACACCATGTTAGCAGTAACAAGGATCCTAGTCTACAAAGTATCGAAGTTGAACCTCAATGTCATCCTATGAAACATCAACTTATTTTTCTGGGATAACTCGGTGCTTAGAATCAACTTCCATACCTTCTGGAATGTGCATGCAGATTTCCTCTTGAAGTTCACCAGGTAAGAAAGCAGTCTCCACATCAACAATCGACGCTTGCATTCCCCGAATAAGTTTAAAAACTATCATAATCCTAAACGTTATATCATTGATTGCAGGGTAAATCCTTTTGTTGAAATCAATGCCTGGAACTTGACTGTATCCATAAGCAATAAGTCTTGCTGTTTCGCTGAATTATGAAAATCCATATGTTATTGTAGTTCTTCCCTTGCTGTTCTTGAACACTCAGCCCATAGAGCAGTCCTAACGCGGCCTTAAATAAAAATGTCTGAAAGTTCCGTTCAACTTCACCATCACATTGGGTAGTTCTGGCATGTGAGAATTCAAACTTAATATATACCATCAGCATTCTAGATTTATTCTCACCCAATTCATCACGACACATGAGTTTATCATTGATGTCAGAAATTTTCAAATCGGTTGATTAGGTAAACATCTTGCAAAAAATAACTCCGTTATTTCCACAATTCTGGTTTGGACAATTTTTGCATTTGAACAACATCTGTCCAAGCTTTCCACAATTTCTGCATTTACCTTTAAACTGACCGTTGAACAATGCCAGTTCTTAGAAATCTTCACTGTTGTCAATTTTTGTGGCTCTCTGAATTGCTTATCTAAGATAACGATTGAAGGGGCAGAAATAGGTTCATATGTGTTCTTGAGGTTCTCCCAAGCACTGGCTATATTGCCATTGGATAATCCTTTGTATTGCACCCTTTAATAATTCTAAATTCAATCTTGTCATTAGTGGTCTTAACAACTATGGAACGAATGAGGTTGGTATATGCAAGCATATTCGACTGAATGCCTTATGACTCATTCTTTCCAATATTCAAAGCTTCACCAAAATCTTCATCTGCCTTGGGAATTGACAACTTTTCTAACATTAAATCCTAAAATCATATCGCTTTGCCTTTTCTAGAAACTTCTCAGTTATCAACCTTTCTTTAGAAGGGAAGAACTCTTATGTTGTTCAAATTGGTCATCTTGACTTGCCTATGTGAATGCCCTGTAGAAAGGATAAAGTGAACAAATAATCCCAGATCAATATATTTTTTTCTTGAAAAACAATAATGAATAGATCCACGTATTGCGGAAAAAGACATATCAACAACTCTTATTATTTTATGAAAAGGTGAAGTGGAGTTGATCTGATGAAATGACTGAAATCGATTGTTAGCCAATGATAGAAATTAATCCAACAATTGTATGTTGATGCAATGAAATTAGCTCTAATCAGGATCCAAGAGTCAAAAAGGTTATGTATTTTATGATGCTTTACATATTTTTTCAACTTGTTGCCAATTATCTCTGACGAAAATCCCTCATTTTCAATTCAGATTTATTTTTGACTCCCTCATCGGTGTCCGAGTTTGGCAATATCCGGCTGATATTCTGCGATTTGGACATTTCTCCTTCTATTTTTCTTTCATATATCGGGGTATACCTCTGATGAATCATTCAACATTTTATCCATATTTCTACCTTTCTTGAATCAAAATCAAAATATAGAACGACCAAAGAAAGCTATGAGGACATCAACATATTGTGCTTCAATATCTCTGGAATGAAATCTTGATATCATAGGATTTTGCTTGCTTGTTCATGATTCAAATTAACAATGAAATGATATACAACCTTTCGCAAAGAGTATTGAAATGTGACTCAAATACTGACAGTAGTTTTTATCACAAGGCACTTGGAGTTAGTGAAATCAAATGAGAATGTTATTCAAATTATCACTAATTAAAGCTTAACAATTATTAGATGTGCTACAGTGTCGGGACATATTCGTTAACCTAAACAGATCTAAGGATTTCAGTCCAGAACAACCGACCATAGGAGGGAATCACGGATGTTAAACTTGATTATTTAAAATGTTATACTATATTTTTTTTTCTCAACTACCGCAACTATTTGGTCGATTTCGGTTTTTATGATTCAATATTTTAGCAAGTTGCTTGTGAGAATGGAAAATATCAATTCCATGATGCCTAGGGGAAATATAAATTAAGTATATCTCAAATTGTATTGACAATATTATATTTTTCTCTAAAGTGAGGGGGTAAAAATAGAATTGTTTGGGAGAAGCTAAGTATTATGACATTTTACATCAAAATAGGTAACTATTTTGGCCGATTTACGAAATGAAAGAAACACATTCGACTCTTTATTTCTTTGTAGGTACTGCAGAGGGGAAATTTGTAACGGAAGGTGCATCGGAGAGGGAAGGCGACTCAGATGGAAACGCAGTAGCCGAAGGTTCGTCTGAAAGGGATGGAGTCTCGGAGGGAAAGGTAGTGACCGAAGGTACGTTGGAGAGAGTAGGTTCCTGCGATAGCGTAGGAACCGCTGAAGGCTTGTTTGATTTGCTGGTTGGACTAAGAGTTGCCGTAGGCCGATTCGAAGGTGAAGGTGTTGGGTTAGGGGAATCTGTTGGAGTCGCTGATGGTCTGAGAGATGTCGAAGGGGATTTTGAGGCCTTCTTCGAAGGTGAATTAGAAGGTGAAGGAGATGGGAAAGGTGAGTCTGTTGGAGTTTTTGTGGGCCCTGCGGTAATAGTTGGTAAAAGCGTCGGGAAAAAACGAGAAGGAGACGGTGAAGGCTCTGGTGATTCGGTTGGTGATGAAGATGGTGGACTGTCACTAGGAGTGGTAGAAGGGGATGGAGAGGGGAAAGGAGATTCAGTTGGAGTGTTTGACGGGAATGGTGATTTAGTAGGATTAGCAAATGTAGGTTTGGTAGTAGGGGCTGGGGTTGGTGGGAGAAGAGGTGATGAAGTTGGTGCAAGAGTAGGCGTGGTATTAGGTTGCGAAGTTGGTGGTGGAGTTTTCGTTGTAGGAGAGTCACTTGGATTCGGGGATGGTGCAGGAGTGGGGAAGGGGTTGGGTGCCCCTGTAGGAGGCGGAGTGGAAGGTGGAATTGGGGGTGGTGTAGGAGATGAAGTAGGAGGTGCGACAGGAGATGAGGTAGTAGGAGCAGGAGTTTGGCCCATGGCACCTGGACTTCCTGGACCTGTGGCTGTCGGTACGGAAGGTGCGTTTAAACTAGGCTTCGTTGGTTTCTTAGTAGGATTCTCGGTAGGGGACTTGGTGGGGGACCTGGTACGTGTCTTGGTAGGTGTCCTGGTTGGATTTTTTGTTGGTGTCTTGGTTGGTGTCTTGGTGGGACCAGAATCAGGCTTACTCGGTGCTGAAGTCACTGGAGTTGGCGTGGCAGAAGCCTTCATGCTTTTCTTACTTTTACCCTTGCCTTTCGAGATGCAGGAGGGATCAGCGGTGTTTTCTGATAGAGTACAATCCACGGACTGGAGGACACGACCAGAAACACCTGTGGCAAAGACGTTGGAGAAGAGGCCTTTAATTTTGTTGGCTTCGACCAGCTGCACCATAGCGAAAGCAAGAACAAGCTTCATCTTAAAACGGCTTCCTTTAATATTGTGATACGAAATTTTCGAGGTCAAGCTAGGACTGTTAAAATGTAGCATGCAAGTACCATGAAATAACAATTAGCGATATTTTCACCTCTCTCATAACGGCTTGGCGAAATATATAGAAATATATAATTAGTAAACCAAACGATGAGCGGAAATTCGGAGAAAGCTAAAGGATTATTTGAAGCATACCTTTTTTTCTCGAATCAAATTTAGCGACGCTGAAATTATAATTGTTGCTCATGCATTCAACCGAGTAATTTTAACTCAGAAATTGTCTTTGAAATTACACTCATGTGAAGCAAATAACAAGAATAGACAATTGGGCAATCTTTCAAGTCGCAAGGTTCAATCTAGCATTGAAAGTTCCGAAGTATATCTTCTAATAATCTTACTTGATTATTTCAACCATTTGCAACTAATTACTGCTCATGCCATTTGAAAATCTCACCTTTCAGGTGCCTCGTAAACAAATCATCCATGTTTTCCTTTGATTTCACAATCCTAACTTTGTTCAACCCAAATCAACTTGTTCTCCGATGGAATGATTTTTCTATCGATGTGTTTGGTTCTCTCACTCGACATTCACTTTTTCTCCACACCTTGTCCCCATATTGTCACTATCTGTATGCCTCGATTTCCATACTTTTACATAAGAAAATTTCATTTTCGAACCATTATTTTAGCATTTCAAACAAATTTGATCAACCTCTTTAACTCCCTTACTTGATCTGGCGCTGCACCTTCCATAACCTTAGACAATTTGGAAACAGAATTTGCCAAATCAGGCCTAGATAACTTAACACAATAAAGGAGATTCTTTACCATTTCCTTCAAAAGTACTCCTTAATTTTCCAATTTTTCAAACTTTAAGCCTCCTACCATTGTTCAATCCAAACATTTTAAAATTTCATGGAAAGATCCAATTGTTGCTCCATCCACACAATTCTCCAAAAACATTACTGATGACATGTCTCAAATATGTTATAAGATATAATAGCATTCTGACTCCTGACCTATACCCCCTATGACCTTCTTTGTTCATCATGTCCATATCTTCAGTCGGTCTCTAATTCTTAAATCTTGGGGTTCCAGATGTCTTGAAAATATATTTAGATGGCTCCCTAATAGCCAAATTTCTGAATTAACCTATCCACCAAATATGGTTGCACCATAACAATCTTGTTTCTTTCCCTACTTTCCAAGACTTGACAACGTAATCGTACAACATCTTCAAGTTAAACTCTGTTTCTTTAATTCAACAATCAACTTGGAAATACTGCTTCCTTTTTAATTCCTAAGCAATTGTTGCCATAAATTACAATGATAACATTCTAATCCCACTTAGTCACTAAACATGGAGCAGACATGCAACCAATGAACCCCAGAGGCTTCATGTCTAAAAGTATTGAACACTGAGCTCCTTTAATCAATTGATGTTAAGACAAGCAGCGGTAAAATTGTTTTTAAAATGGTTAAAGGTTGTAAATAAAAAGATTATCCAGACGGTAATGTTGCTATTGCTTGGAAAAGATTTAAGAAAAAGTATGAGCCAGCTCTGCCCCTTCTACAGTTAAGCTGGAAAAGCAGTTTAGGAGTTTTGCTCTGAAGAAAGTTCAAGACCCAGAAGTATGGAAATACTGAGTTGGAGGACCCACGTGTAAGGCTTCAAGAGATGGGATCAAGTATTTCTGAAAATCAATTTATGATCCATGTTTTGAATAGTCTTACTTCAGAGTATGACCCACAACTTGCAAGAATGGAGAGGAGAGTTGGTGATGTGGAAACCCCGTTGACGGTTGAGGTTTTGAAAGAATAAATTCAAAGTGGAAATGGCAAAGAAGAAAATGGAACAGTTGAAGAAAATATCCCTTTTAGCGGCCAATTTAAGGGGAAATGTCGTAGTTGTGGTCAAATCGGCCATAAATTATTCCAATGTAATAAGAAATCAAACAACAATGGCGGAAACATTGGAAACACAAAATATTTGCTCATATTGTCGTAAGTCACGAAATGTCAAGAAAAGTAGTTTTAAATTGAAGAGAAAGGAATCTCAAAGCCACAATAACCATGCCAGTAGAAATAATGGGAATTGTGACTATCAAGTTTTTGACTCTCAAGATGTGACTTTTCCGGCCATCACGGAGTGTCATAAGCTGTCCAATGATATTTGGATCTACGACAGAGGCGCTTGTTGTCATTCTTGTAACAATAAAGAAGGTCTTTAAAGTGCTAAGGAAATCAATAAAGGGATTGTGGTTGGAAATGGAAACTATGAGAGCTACAAGGGTTGGAAATCAAGACATGATGTGATTCAACTAGATGGGACGACTACAACAGAGATTACAGTTCATAACGTAAAATATGTTCTTGAATTATACGTGAATCTATTCAACGTCAGCAAAGCCTTGAAAAAAGGATTCAAAATCAGCAATGAAGGAGAAGCAATCAGGTTTTCAAAGAATCATGTTTCAGTCATGTTTGATAGAATCTTTCGTACTAAAGAAGATTATTCTGTTTCAGGGATTAAGATGCAAGTTTGCAGTCCACTGATGGTGAAACAAGCAACAAATGGCTTCAGTTTTGACAAGTGCATTGATGTTAACAAGTTTCATAAGATGCTCGGTCATTGTGGAGCCGATAGACTACAGGAGATTGCGCATATCCACGGGATTAAGTTAAAGGGAAACACTAAAGTCTAAGGCAAGGCAGAAGAATGTGAATAAGGAGTCGAAAGGCGGAAGTTAAGTTCCTGGAGAAAAGACTTTACTTGGATATAAGTTCTGTGAGAGATTTAAGTCTTGAAGGAGTAAAATTTTGAGTTTTAGTATTGATAAAAGTACCGATTATTGCTAGAGTATATTTTTGAAGGCAAAGAGTGAGTTGAAGTCAAAATTATGGTATTACTTACTGATTAAAGATCGCGGGAGGAAATGTTAAGTTCATTCGATGCAACGATTCTGGAGAAAACAAGGTGTTTCAACATGAATGTAAGTCAAATGGATTGAATAAAAGGTTTGAGTTCTCAGGCCCAAGAACACCTCAGCGTAATGGTAAGGTTGAAAGGAAGCTCCAAACTTTTGTGGAAGGATCAGAGCTTCTTTGAATTGTGCTGGACTCAAGGATAAGTTAAGGTCTGGAGTTTGGGCAGAATGTGCAAGAACAGTCACTTTTCTACACAATATCACTTCAATCAAGACTAAAGAAGTATACCCCTATGTGCTGTTATTTAGTGGGAAACCGAAGTTGGCAGAAAACTTGAAATCTTTTGGTGAAATAGGCGATGTCACAACAAAGAATGACGTGCAAGGAAAGTTGAAGAGTCGAGGTGTTTATTGTATGTTTGTTGTCTATTCTGTTGATCATGTCAATGATGACTCTCGAATGTTGAATTTTGACTCAAAACGAATTGTGAACTCAAGAGATATCAAGTGGCAAAATTTATACCATAAAGATTGGATTGCCAAGAAATTTCCGGTTACAGATCATATTAACAATGATGATGATGATGATATAATCATTCAAAAGAAGGCAAATGATGTTCAGGATTCCAGTATAAATTTGAGTAATCAAGTTGATAAGCCAAACGTTGATGTGAAGATTTACCAACAGATGAAGCAATTGGGAAGCAGCTTCAATCCAGAAGCCTCCAAGATTGTTAATGAGTTTGAACATGGAAAGGAAACCCACCATCGGTAGAATAGCTGAAGAACCTACGATCTTTGAAGAAACTTGGAATTGCAAGGATCCCACAGATCGTGAGAAATGGCGGATAGGCAATCAAAAAGGAATGTGATGACATGGAAGATAAGAAAGTGTGAGATATTATTTATAAGGCAGAAGTCCAGAAGAAAGAAGATGCATCAAGTGTAAATGGATCTTCAAGGTGAAACGGAATGGTATTTTTGAGCAAGACAGGTAGCTTGTGGCTACGGTCAAGGAGCAGGCGTTGACTTCAATGAGAGTTATGCTCTTGTAATCAATGATGTAAGCTTTTGTGTGATATTAATCATCAAACTTATCCGTGGATTGGAAGCAAACTGCCTTTGCTTATGGAAATCTACAAGAAGAAAATTACATTAATATCCCTGAAGGCATGATGAGTGCTAATGAAGATTGTTGCCTACGATTGAAAAGAAGTATCTACGGCTTGGTTCAGAGTGCAAGGGAGCTATAGAAAGTTAGGTGATGTTCTAAAAGCGACTACGTACCAGACATACTGACACGAGGTCTCATTTTATTCGAGAACACATCGAGGATGATTTCACTAAACTGTATTTGCCAGAGCAAGTGGAAAATGATGCGGATATATTCGCCAAGAATGTGAGCAAAGAAACGTATTAGAGGCATGTTATGATGTTTTTGGGAAACTGGGTAATGCATTGAATAGTGCATGATAGGAGGGGTGTTAAAGTGTAGTAGGATCGCCAATTAGAAGAGATAACCCGTAATTTAGAATAGCCAGTCATCTTTAACTTTAATCTAATTTGCAATTGATGTGAAGAGGGCTTTGCAAAAGCATTGATTTGGGCTATTTTCAATTATAACTTCAATCGTAGCTCACTTTCAACCTAAGCAAGAAGCTTTCCACCAATACTTGTCGGCAAATGTGGCCGTGCTTTGACACATTTATCGCCAATGCTGTCCATAATTTTGCATAGCTCTTGGACAGTTTTGCTTAACTGTTGTCTAGATAACTTCACTAGATAACATCTTTTTTCTTCTTCGTATTTCTGATATCAATGTTATCTTCATCTATCTGCACTGCCAGAATTCCAGCTTCAAGATTCCTTATTCGAACTTTGCATGCCAGTCAAACAACTCCTCAAATAGAGCCTTTTAAGCCTTATACACTTCATTTATTTTTCCTCTCTTTCCTTTGCTCAGTCAATCGTCTCACACTATCAAAGCGATTACTTGGTCCATGGTCCAAAGAAAGCTTGAAATCTTTTTTGGATTTAAATTTAGACGATAAATGATTTCCATCATAACCCTAAGCCTTACACCCTTCACGTCGTGATCACGGGTTTTAGAAGATTCAACAAATGACATTTAGATAATGTTACAAAGCAGTAGCGTCTTGACGGTCATACAAAGAAATTTTTTTCACTAATGCACTGAATATCACATTTATCATCATATCAACACAATTTACTACAGTGAAATCACTTTGAAGCGCATGTATTTATACATGAATATTGAAGCAACTTTGCAGGGTATCTTACTGTTAATGCACGTAGAAGAGTTGACATTGAGATCGAAAGATTACAGTTAAATGATACGAACATTTTTCAGGACAAATGCTATATGAAACTAAAGATGATGTGGTGAATTTTCTTTCCAGAGAAACATTCGGAAGGTTTTGAGTTTATCTGATTTCAAAAAGTAGGATTTCGTAGGCTTTGTTTTCCTTATTTCTACTATCTCAGAATACTTTGAACATGGCAGTACAAAGATATATAACATAATAAAGATTGAAAGCATTTTTTAGTGTAATTTGTTTTCCTTGACATCAGCATGTTTAGGTCAAAGTGTATCAGTGAATGGGAAACGAACAAGAATCTCCTGGGACAATAAGTAATAGTCCACACTGATTGTAAAAACCTTCAATACTAATCAAATTAGTTGGACATGGGCTTTGCAACTCAAATCATGCGAACTATTGAATATCTCACGCCTTCTGTTGGAAGCAACACTCAACGAAGACACAAGTTTCTTTGTAATAAATATGCAAGGTAATTATCGTGTGCATTTTTCATGGTTGACGAAATCCAAATTGATAATCCATCTATCAAACAAAGCTTGGTTGTATCCTATCACGGAAAATACACAGCAATTGAAATCTCTAGAAACACTTCCGCTTGGATTCAATGCGGTATACAAAACACCAAACGTGAACATTCGAGAGAAAAATTTCAAATTCTAGTCTTCACAACAACGAGGATATTATTTGAAACTAACCTGAGGTCTACTTTACAAGTATATCGTCAAAAAGTGAATGCAAGAGAATTACATTGAATGCATTAGCCATCCTATGATACATACCTACAAAGCATTCAAAAAAATATTTTTGATAACTCCTTTCAATAGATGAAAGGGTACAGAACTCGTGTATGTATTTTTTGTCAAAAAAATGGTCTCTAACAGACTAGATATTATTCCTCTAATGATTCGGTGATGATAGATGCTGAGTAAAAGTTTTGATTTTCATGGGTGTAGGGGAAAGTACCATTTTCCGTTAGATGAATGAAACCAAGATCTGAAACGAAAACTTCCGGAAGGTTAGGATTTACTTCGGCAGCAAGTAAGAACTTCCAGATATTTCAACATTTTCCAGTGCAGCTTTTCTTCTCTTGATATCTACCCGAACTCGAAATCTTGTTTTGTTGCGAACTTCCTAAAATGAGATTAGCGAATACTTCCAGAAGCAACGATTGGTTGAATCTGAGAGGATGCCATAAAATTTATCTGCCATCTAATTTGTATCTTTACAGGTGTCTCAATGACAAGGAAAGTTACCATGTCTCAAGCTGCGATGCTTAGGGTTGTCCTAATAATATCCTTATCTCAGTCCGCAAGTGCTTTCATTCCACCTTCACTTAAGATCACAAGTACTCATTCCTTGGCAATTTCATCTCTAAATGCTGTGTCAAATCATCAGGACAAGAAATATGAAGGGAAGAAGAAGGTTGTGGTTATAGGTAACGGTATGGTTGGTCAAAGGTTCATGGAAAATTTACTAAAGCTGGATTCTGATAAGCAGTGTATCATCAGTACCTTCTGTGAAGAACCTCTGGCTGCATACAACCGAGTTCGGTTGACATCAT
>CAAAJI010000166.1:51953-65888 GCA_900642245.1 Fragilaria radians
ACACACTAACTTACTGATGTTAGGAAAACTGGATGGGCAAATCAAGTAGCGACTGTTCCAAACGTTGAAATTGTGACATCAACAGAATTCCCTGATGATGCAGCTGTTCGTATTCAAAATGCTCATCTAGTTCTCTCACAGGTCTCAGGCAATGCATCTATAGTATCTATTCGTGCTTTGCAGTCGACGACATCTCAGTCCAAAGAGACAGCTGTTGTTCCAAGTTCAGATGAGCCAGATGCTAAGATCATCGGTAACGCGTCTCACCCTACTACAACGATTTTGGTTCGAAATATGTTCGACAAAGATAAAGAAACTGAACCTAACTGGCACGAAGACATAAGGCTAGATTTCGAAGAAGAGTGTACAAAATGGGGAAAGTTGGTTGACGTTCGGGTTATGCATTTGGAACCCGGTGGTAAGATTTTCGCGTCCTTCGAAACAATCTCTCAAGCTCAAACTTGCGCTTCCAATCTTGCAGGTCGTTGGTTTGACAAACGCCAGTTGAGAGTTACATTTGTCTACGGAATTCCCAACTAGTAATCGTGTGAAATCATGTTATGGAAGAAAGACCTGTAAATACTTCTACTTGGTGAGCCACGATTCTGTCTGCATACGAGTAATACTTAATTCGTTGCTGTCGCTTTTTTTCTTTAAACAGGGTATCAATACAGCATACGATTTCTTTAGGGATTAAGTTGAGAACGTTCAACTTTCAATAGCTGCAACTATTACGATTAAAAGAAATAAACTTCTATTTTTACTCCAAAGATGTTTTGGCAAGAGAGATAAAGAGTGCCACTCAACAGAAGTTTATTTCTCAAGTAATGCAAGTAGGAGACTCTTTTAGAGTAATGTAATCTGTGTTGCACTCCTTAATGAACTTCTCAATCTATTTTGATTCTAGCTTAAATGCAACAAAAAAGGTTTTTACTATTTTGGACTCAAGGAAGGATTTTATCCACTGAAGATGAAAAGTGCAAAAGAATTCCATATCCACGGTGTTCGATTTGAAAATTATTGAAACCAACAACAAATAATTACATGATTTTACAGAAGCATAAAATAGTCTTCTGAAAGAATATGTCAAAGTGACTTAGTTTTGCTAAGAATATTTATCATCAACAAGATTAAAGAAGGGAGGACAGGCAATGAAAAACCAAGCTATAGCCAATAAAACTGAAATAGATTATTCCAAAACATCCTCGCAAGTTTTACGTTTGACAAGCCATGCAAAAGAATTGAACAAATAGATTCTAGATTCATCCGTTGTGACAAAGGTAGCAAAGAAGAAGCCTTGAAAAGAAAATGGACCAAGAAAAATCCAAAATTAGTTCAAAAACAAAATATATTGCTTGAACGCGCACAATTCGATGTAAAAAACTTGCAATTTCTGAAAAACAATGAACAAAAGTTATTTACAATCTTTTATTTGATTACCACCTATGATACTTTTACTTTCCAGATGCAATGACACCCGTGAAATCCCAGACACAATTGACAGAGCCAATGCCTTTTTTGAACAAGTTAAAAAGTAGATGGAACAAGCAAGACCATCAAGATATATAAAATTAACCTATGATCATCCTTGATGTGTTTGGTAAACTCTGTGCAGTCATAATTTTATTGGTTTGTATGCTTTGGTATCTGTATTTTATTGTCCAGTTATGCTAAGTTTTTGGGATTATACTTCTTTAACTTTTCGCCATACTTTATCTTCAGCCCATTGATGTCTACATCTTCCATTACAAGAAAGTTTCCATATTTTTAATAAAGCCTGCCTTCTTCATTAAAGTGACTTGACAAATAGCTATATTTCAAGCCATTGAGCGCATACTCGATAGTTTGTCAATATCATTGTTCTCCAGGGGATGCTTTACTTTAAATCCTGGCTCCATTCTGCGCTTCTTTCCTTTCAAAAAGCTACAATTAGGACATTAATTCAACTTCCGTGTCATCCTCAAAGCTGCATGGTCACATAATACTCCTGGTCCATCACGCTCTTGTCTGACAATACATGCACTGAACAAGTATTACCAGAATAGAGAGGAACATTACTTAGTATTTGATCTCAGATGATCTACAACTTTCACTCCACACAGCTCAAAGTATGGGATAGTGTAATTTTGGTAAGGTAGATTGAGGTCTCCAAAAATATACTTTTTACCTTCTGGTGAGCTGTCCGTTGGGAAAACGCTGGAGTTTTCAATAGTCTTTAAGTATCAACATTTACTTTTGACTTCAAGATCAATATTGATTACAATTTTTGTACAGTTCCATCCAATCATCGCTAGCATTAGTTATTCAGCAAAAAGGAAGGTCTCCCATGACCCAATGATAGATGAGCTAAGACAAAGTAGGTCATCTAGATTGAAGAGGAAGCACCAAGGAGGCTATTCCAAAAGTTCTAACTCTTCAAAAGACTCTAAGATTGGCATTCCAAAGAAAGGCTCCTATAATCATAAAGAGTCATGAAAATAATGAAAGCAATAAGTGGAAGTCAATCTGTGTGACCTGAACATGCTGCCTTCTTTGCTTGCACTTTCTGGTGTGGCATCCTATCGTGATGAACATCTAAGTCTGTCATTGCGGGTTTTCCTCCCGAACTGAACTCCCATCCCAATATGTAATATGAGCATTTTTCAGAGGAAAGGGTGCCGCCACTGGACTCTAAATCGTCTTTTCTTGTCTGATAATCTTTGAAAATATTCGAAAAGTTCCCGGCATTGCTGGTTTTCCAATGATTTGTGTTCACCTTGTCCATGTAACCAATAATGACTATCTTCAAGCTGCACCTGTGCTCCGGTACCTTTATCACTCAATATTTATAACAGCATATTTGATATCATGGTCCAGATATCGGGACTATTTCCGGATCCTTGCCCCGTGCCAAAAATAGGGTGGTTTGCTTCGTGATGATACTTCCATTCATGTTGTGATCCAGCTATAGTAGAATGGTTCAAGACACTTAAGTGGAAATATTAAGTATCAAGTATAATATCAATGAATTTAGAATTAACAGTAGTAGGCCAACCTAATCACGAATGAATAGAAGAGGGGCAACTGAAAGTACACAATGAAGAACTATGATATAATTTAAACCAATTTCTATCTAGCCGTGTGTAGTCTTAGAACTTCTCTCAAGAGGTGTTCTTGAATCCTAGATACCTACTCTTAAAGATTTTGATCTTGCTTGAGCCTTTCGCCCCAAATGATTAGGCAAGTCTCTTGAACTTGTTAATGTGGACAAGTTGGTGTGTCGATGTAAACAAGTTGGTTGTCAATATGGATAGAATAAATTAGCCCTCAAACTATTGTTTTAGTGATTAACGTGTTGATTCCTAGTCAATGTAGGTCAGCAACATTATGCAATCTGGAGAGGCATTCTAAGACAAAAGATCTGCTTGTAAACTTTATGCAACAGGAATAGGGTCAGTTGGTGTGGTTAGAAGAGAGGGATGCTCACCATAGCATCACAAATCAAATATTAGAATGACATTGGACTTTAACAACACCATGTTAGCAGTAACAAGGATCCTAGTCTACAAAGTATCGAAGTTGAACCTCAATGTCATCCTATGAAACATCAACTTATTTTTCTGGGATAACTCGGTGCTTAGAATCAACTTCCATACCTTCTGGAATGTGCATGCAGATTTCCTCTTGAAGTTCACCAGGTAAGAAAGCAGTCTCCACATCAACAATCGACGCTTGCATTCCCCGAATAAGTTTAAAAACTATCATAATCCTAAACGTTATATCATTGATTGCAGGGTAAATCCTTTTGTTGAAATCAATGCCTGGAACTTGACTGTATCCATAAGCAATAAGTCTTGCTGTTTCGCTGAATTATGAAAATCCATATGTTATTGTAGTTCTTCCCTTGCTGTTCTTGAACACTCAGCCCATAGAGCAGTCCTAACGCGGCCTTAAATAAAAATGTCTGAAAGTTCCGTTCAACTTCACCATCACATTGGGTAGTTCTGGCATGTGAGAATTCAAACTTAATATATACCATCAGCATTCTAGATTTATTCTCACCCAATTCATCACGACACATGAGTTTATCATTGATGTCAGAAATTTTCAAATCGGTTGATTAGGTAAACATCTTGCAAAAAATAACTCCGTTATTTCCACAATTCTGGTTTGGACAATTTTTGCATTTGAACAACATCTGTCCAAGCTTTCCACAATTTCTGCATTTACCTTTAAACTGACCGTTGAACAATGCCAGTTCTTAGAAATCTTCACTGTTGTCAATTTTTGTGGCTCTCTGAATTGCTTATCTAAGATAACGATTGAAGGGGCAGAAATAGGTTCATATGTGTTCTTGAGGTTCTCCCAAGCACTGGCTATATTGCCATTGGATAATCCTTTGTATTGCACCCTTTAATAATTCTAAATTCAATCTTGTCATTAGTGGTCTTAACAACTATGGAACGAATGAGGTTGGTATATGCAAGCATATTCGACTGAATGCCTTATGACTCATTCTTTCCAATATTCAAAGCTTCACCAAAATCTTCATCTGCCTTGGGAATTGACAACTTTTCTAACATTAAATCCTAAAATCATATCGCTTTGCCTTTTCTAGAAACTTCTCAGTTATCAACCTTTCTTTAGAAGGGAAGAACTCTTATGTTGTTCAAATTGGTCATCTTGACTTGCCTATGTGAATGCCCTGTAGAAAGGATAAAGTGAACAAATAATCCCAGATCAATATATTTTTTTCTTGAAAAACAATAATGAATAGATCCACGTATTGCGGAAAAAGACATATCAACAACTCTTATTATTTTATGAAAAGGTGAAGTGGAGTTGATCTGATGAAATGACTGAAATCGATTGTTAGCCAATGATAGAAATTAATCCAACAATTGTATGTTGATGCAATGAAATTAGCTCTAATCAGGATCCAAGAGTCAAAAAGGTTATGTATTTTATGATGCTTTACATATTTTTTCAACTTGTTGCCAATTATCTCTGACGAAAATCCCTCATTTTCAATTCAGATTTATTTTTGACTCCCTCATCGGTGTCCGAGTTTGGCAATATCCGGCTGATATTCTGCGATTTGGACATTTCTCCTTCTATTTTTCTTTCATATATCGGGGTATACCTCTGATGAATCATTCAACATTTTATCCATATTTCTACCTTTCTTGAATCAAAATCAAAATATAGAACGACCAAAGAAAGCTATGAGGACATCAACATATTGTGCTTCAATATCTCTGGAATGAAATCTTGATATCATAGGATTTTGCTTGCTTGTTCATGATTCAAATTAACAATGAAATGATATACAACCTTTCGCAAAGAGTATTGAAATGTGACTCAAATACTGACAGTAGTTTTTATCACAAGGCACTTGGAGTTAGTGAAATCAAATGAGAATGTTATTCAAATTATCACTAATTAAAGCTTAACAATTATTAGATGTGCTACAGTGTCGGGACATATTCGTTAACCTAAACAGATCTAAGGATTTCAGTCCAGAACAACCGACCATAGGAGGGAATCACGGATGTTAAACTTGATTATTTAAAATGTTATACTATATTTTTTTTTCTCAACTACCGCAACTATTTGGTCGATTTCGGTTTTTATGATTCAATATTTTAGCAAGTTGCTTGTGAGAATGGAAAATATCAATTCCATGATGCCTAGGGGAAATATAAATTAAGTATATCTCAAATTGTATTGACAATATTATATTTTTCTCTAAAGTGAGGGGGTAAAAATAGAATTGTTTGGGAGAAGCTAAGTATTATGACATTTTACATCAAAATAGGTAACTATTTTGGCCGATTTACGAAATGAAAGAAACACATTCGACTCTTTATTTCTTTGTAGGTACTGCAGAGGGGAAATTTGTAACGGAAGGTGCATCGGAGAGGGAAGGCGACTCAGATGGAAACGCAGTAGCCGAAGGTTCGTCTGAAAGGGATGGAGTCTCGGAGGGAAAGGTAGTGACCGAAGGTACGTTGGAGAGAGTAGGTTCCTGCGATAGCGTAGGAACCGCTGAAGGCTTGTTTGATTTGCTGGTTGGACTAAGAGTTGCCGTAGGCCGATTCGAAGGTGAAGGTGTTGGGTTAGGGGAATCTGTTGGAGTCGCTGATGGTCTGAGAGATGTCGAAGGGGATTTTGAGGCCTTCTTCGAAGGTGAATTAGAAGGTGAAGGAGATGGGAAAGGTGAGTCTGTTGGAGTTTTTGTGGGCCCTGCGGTAATAGTTGGTAAAAGCGTCGGGAAAAAACGAGAAGGAGACGGTGAAGGCTCTGGTGATTCGGTTGGTGATGAAGATGGTGGACTGTCACTAGGAGTGGTAGAAGGGGATGGAGAGGGGAAAGGAGATTCAGTTGGAGTGTTTGACGGGAATGGTGATTTAGTAGGATTAGCAAATGTAGGTTTGGTAGTA
This sequence comes from Fragilaria radians, assembly GCA_900642245.1. NCBI lineage: Eukaryota > Bacillariophyta > Fragilariophyceae > Fragilariales > Fragilariaceae > Fragilaria > Fragilaria radians. The sequence goes on from CAAAJI010000166.1 coordinate 58,376, forward strand.
GGGGCTGGGGTTGGTGGGAGAAGAGGTGATGAAGTTGGTGCAAGAGTAGGCGTGGTATTAGGTTGCGAAGTTGGTGGTGGAGTTTTCGTTGTAGGAGAGTCACTTGGATTCGGGGATGGTGCAGGAGTGGGGAAGGGGTTGGGTGCCCCTGTAGGAGGCGGAGTGGAAGGTGGAATTGGGGGTGGTGTAGGAGATGAAGTAGGAGGTGCGACAGGAGATGAGGTAGTAGGAGCAGGAGTTTGGCCCATGGCACCTGGACTTCCTGGACCTGTGGCTGTCGGTACGGAAGGTGCGTTTAAACTAGGCTTCGTTGGTTTCTTAGTAGGATTCTCGGTAGGGGACTTGGTGGGGGACCTGGTACGTGTCTTGGTAGGTGTCCTGGTTGGATTTTTTGTTGGTGTCTTGGTTGGTGTCTTGGTGGGACCAGAATCAGGCTTACTCGGTGCTGAAGTCACTGGAGTTGGCGTGGCAGAAGCCTTCATGCTTTTCTTACTTTTACCCTTGCCTTTCGAGATGCAGGAGGGATCAGCGGTGTTTTCTGATAGAGTACAATCCACGGACTGGAGGACACGACCAGAAACACCTGTGGCAAAGACGTTGGAGAAGAGGCCTTTAATTTTGTTGGCTTCGACCAGCTGCACCATAGCGAAAGCAAGAACAAGCTTCATCTTAAAACGGCTTCCTTTAATATTGTGATACGAAATTTTCGAGGTCAAGCTAGGACTGTTAAAATGTAGCATGCAAGTACCATGAAATAACAATTAGCGATATTTTCACCTCTCTCATAACGGCTTGGCGAAATATATAGAAATATATAATTAGTAAACCAAACGATGAGCGGAAATTCGGAGAAAGCTAAAGGATTATTTGAAGCATACCTTTTTTTCTCGAATCAAATTTAGCGACGCTGAAATTATAATTGTTGCTCATGCATTCAACCGAGTAATTTTAACTCAGAAATTGTCTTTGAAATTACACTCATGTGAAGCAAATAACAAGAATAGACAATTGGGCAATCTTTCAAGTCGCAAGGTTCAATCTAGCATTGAAAGTTCCGAAGTATATCTTCTAATAATCTTACTTGATTATTTCAACCATTTGCAACTAATTACTGCTCATGCCATTTGAAAATCTCACCTTTCAGGTGCCTCGTAAACAAATCATCCATGTTTTCCTTTGATTTCACAATCCTAACTTTGTTCAACCCAAATCAACTTGTTCTCCGATGGAATGATTTTTCTATCGATGTGTTTGGTTCTCTCACTCGACATTCACTTTTTCTCCACACCTTGTCCCCATATTGTCACTATCTGTATGCCTCGATTTCCATACTTTTACATAAGAAAATTTCATTTTCGAACCATTATTTTAGCATTTCAAACAAATTTGATCAACCTCTTTAACTCCCTTACTTGATCTGGCGCTGCACCTTCCATAACCTTAGACAATTTGGAAACAGAATTTGCCAAATCAGGCCTAGATAACTTAACACAATAAAGGAGATTCTTTACCATTTCCTTCAAAAGTACTCCTTAATTTTCCAATTTTTCAAACTTTAAGCCTCCTACCATTGTTCAATCCAAACATTTTAAAATTTCATGGAAAGATCCAATTGTTGCTCCATCCACACAATTCTCCAAAAACATTACTGATGACATGTCTCAAATATGTTATAAGATATAATAGCATTCTGACTCCTGACCTATACCCCCTATGACCTTCTTTGTTCATCATGTCCATATCTTCAGTCGGTCTCTAATTCTTAAATCTTGGGGTTCCAGATGTCTTGAAAATATATTTAGATGGCTCCCTAATAGCCAAATTTCTGAATTAACCTATCCACCAAATATGGTTGCACCATAACAATCTTGTTTCTTTCCCTACTTTCCAAGACTTGACAACGTAATCGTACAACATCTTCAAGTTAAACTCTGTTTCTTTAATTCAACAATCAACTTGGAAATACTGCTTCCTTTTTAATTCCTAAGCAATTGTTGCCATAAATTACAATGATAACATTCTAATCCCACTTAGTCACTAAACATGGAGCAGACATGCAACCAATGAACCCCAGAGGCTTCATGTCTAAAAGTATTGAACACTGAGCTCCTTTAATCAATTGATGTTAAGACAAGCAGCGGTAAAATTGTTTTTAAAATGGTTAAAGGTTGTAAATAAAAAGATTATCCAGACGGTAATGTTGCTATTGCTTGGAAAAGATTTAAGAAAAAGTATGAGCCAGCTCTGCCCCTTCTACAGTTAAGCTGGAAAAGCAGTTTAGGAGTTTTGCTCTGAAGAAAGTTCAAGACCCAGAAGTATGGAAATACTGAGTTGGAGGACCCACGTGTAAGGCTTCAAGAGATGGGATCAAGTATTTCTGAAAATCAATTTATGATCCATGTTTTGAATAGTCTTACTTCAGAGTATGACCCACAACTTGCAAGAATGGAGAGGAGAGTTGGTGATGTGGAAACCCCGTTGACGGTTGAGGTTTTGAAAGAATAAATTCAAAGTGGAAATGGCAAAGAAGAAAATGGAACAGTTGAAGAAAATATCCCTTTTAGCGGCCAATTTAAGGGGAAATGTCGTAGTTGTGGTCAAATCGGCCATAAATTATTCCAATGTAATAAGAAATCAAACAACAATGGCGGAAACATTGGAAACACAAAATATTTGCTCATATTGTCGTAAGTCACGAAATGTCAAGAAAAGTAGTTTTAAATTGAAGAGAAAGGAATCTCAAAGCCACAATAACCATGCCAGTAGAAATAATGGGAATTGTGACTATCAAGTTTTTGACTCTCAAGATGTGACTTTTCCGGCCATCACGGAGTGTCATAAGCTGTCCAATGATATTTGGATCTACGACAGAGGCGCTTGTTGTCATTCTTGTAACAATAAAGAAGGTCTTTAAAGTGCTAAGGAAATCAATAAAGGGATTGTGGTTGGAAATGGAAACTATGAGAGCTACAAGGGTTGGAAATCAAGACATGATGTGATTCAACTAGATGGGACGACTACAACAGAGATTACAGTTCATAACGTAAAATATGTTCTTGAATTATACGTGAATCTATTCAACGTCAGCAAAGCCTTGAAAAAAGGATTCAAAATCAGCAATGAAGGAGAAGCAATCAGGTTTTCAAAGAATCATGTTTCAGTCATGTTTGATAGAATCTTTCGTACTAAAGAAGATTATTCTGTTTCAGGGATTAAGATGCAAGTTTGCAGTCCACTGATGGTGAAACAAGCAACAAATGGCTTCAGTTTTGACAAGTGCATTGATGTTAACAAGTTTCATAAGATGCTCGGTCATTGTGGAGCCGATAGACTACAGGAGATTGCGCATATCCACGGGATTAAGTTAAAGGGAAACACTAAAGTCTAAGGCAAGGCAGAAGAATGTGAATAAGGAGTCGAAAGGCGGAAGTTAAGTTCCTGGAGAAAAGACTTTACTTGGATATAAGTTCTGTGAGAGATTTAAGTCTTGAAGGAGTAAAATTTTGAGTTTTAGTATTGATAAAAGTACCGATTATTGCTAGAGTATATTTTTGAAGGCAAAGAGTGAGTTGAAGTCAAAATTATGGTATTACTTACTGATTAAAGATCGCGGGAGGAAATGTTAAGTTCATTCGATGCAACGATTCTGGAGAAAACAAGGTGTTTCAACATGAATGTAAGTCAAATGGATTGAATAAAAGGTTTGAGTTCTCAGGCCCAAGAACACCTCAGCGTAATGGTAAGGTTGAAAGGAAGCTCCAAACTTTTGTGGAAGGATCAGAGCTTCTTTGAATTGTGCTGGACTCAAGGATAAGTTAAGGTCTGGAGTTTGGGCAGAATGTGCAAGAACAGTCACTTTTCTACACAATATCACTTCAATCAAGACTAAAGAAGTATACCCCTATGTGCTGTTATTTAGTGGGAAACCGAAGTTGGCAGAAAACTTGAAATCTTTTGGTGAAATAGGCGATGTCACAACAAAGAATGACGTGCAAGGAAAGTTGAAGAGTCGAGGTGTTTATTGTATGTTTGTTGTCTATTCTGTTGATCATGTCAATGATGACTCTCGAATGTTGAATTTTGACTCAAAACGAATTGTGAACTCAAGAGATATCAAGTGGCAAAATTTATACCATAAAGATTGGATTGCCAAGAAATTTCCGGTTACAGATCATATTAACAATGATGATGATGATGATATAATCATTCAAAAGAAGGCAAATGATGTTCAGGATTCCAGTATAAATTTGAGTAATCAAGTTGATAAGCCAAACGTTGATGTGAAGATTTACCAACAGATGAAGCAATTGGGAAGCAGCTTCAATCCAGAAGCCTCCAAGATTGTTAATGAGTTTGAACATGGAAAGGAAACCCACCATCGGTAGAATAGCTGAAGAACCTACGATCTTTGAAGAAACTTGGAATTGCAAGGATCCCACAGATCGTGAGAAATGGCGGATAGGCAATCAAAAAGGAATGTGATGACATGGAAGATAAGAAAGTGTGAGATATTATTTATAAGGCAGAAGTCCAGAAGAAAGAAGATGCATCAAGTGTAAATGGATCTTCAAGGTGAAACGGAATGGTATTTTTGAGCAAGACAGGTAGCTTGTGGCTACGGTCAAGGAGCAGGCGTTGACTTCAATGAGAGTTATGCTCTTGTAATCAATGATGTAAGCTTTTGTGTGATATTAATCATCAAACTTATCCGTGGATTGGAAGCAAACTGCCTTTGCTTATGGAAATCTACAAGAAGAAAATTACATTAATATCCCTGAAGGCATGATGAGTGCTAATGAAGATTGTTGCCTACGATTGAAAAGAAGTATCTACGGCTTGGTTCAGAGTGCAAGGGAGCTATAGAAAGTTAGGTGATGTTCTAAAAGCGACTACGTACCAGACATACTGACACGAGGTCTCATTTTATTCGAGAACACATCGAGGATGATTTCACTAAACTGTATTTGCCAGAGCAAGTGGAAAATGATGCGGATATATTCGCCAAGAATGTGAGCAAAGAAACGTATTAGAGGCATGTTATGATGTTTTTGGGAAACTGGGTAATGCATTGAATAGTGCATGATAGGAGGGGTGTTAAAGTGTAGTAGGATCGCCAATTAGAAGAGATAACCCGTAATTTAGAATAGCCAGTCATCTTTAACTTTAATCTAATTTGCAATTGATGTGAAGAGGGCTTTGCAAAAGCATTGATTTGGGCTATTTTCAATTATAACTTCAATCGTAGCTCACTTTCAACCTAAGCAAGAAGCTTTCCACCAATACTTGTCGGCAAATGTGGCCGTGCTTTGACACATTTATCGCCAATGCTGTCCATAATTTTGCATAGCTCTTGGACAGTTTTGCTTAACTGTTGTCTAGATAACTTCACTAGATAACATCTTTTTTCTTCTTCGTATTTCTGATATCAATGTTATCTTCATCTATCTGCACTGCCAGAATTCCAGCTTCAAGATTCCTTATTCGAACTTTGCATGCCAGTCAAACAACTCCTCAAATAGAGCCTTTTAAGCCTTATACACTTCATTTATTTTTCCTCTCTTTCCTTTGCTCAGTCAATCGTCTCACACTATCAAAGCGATTACTTGGTCCATGGTCCAAAGAAAGCTTGAAATCTTTTTTGGATTTAAATTTAGACGATAAATGATTTCCATCATAACCCTAAGCCTTACACCCTTCACGTCGTGATCACGGGTTTTAGAAGATTCAACAAATGACATTTAGATAATGTTACAAAGCAGTAGCGTCTTGACGGTCATACAAAGAAATTTTTTTCACTAATGCACTGAATATCACATTTATCATCATATCAACACAATTTACTACAGTGAAATCACTTTGAAGCGCATGTATTTATACATGAATATTGAAGCAACTTTGCAGGGTATCTTACTGTTAATGCACGTAGAAGAGTTGACATTGAGATCGAAAGATTACAGTTAAATGATACGAACATTTTTCAGGACAAATGCTATATGAAACTAAAGATGATGTGGTGAATTTTCTTTCCAGAGAAACATTCGGAAGGTTTTGAGTTTATCTGATTTCAAAAAGTAGGATTTCGTAGGCTTTGTTTTCCTTATTTCTACTATCTCAGAATACTTTGAACATGGCAGTACAAAGATATATAACATAATAAAGATTGAAAGCATTTTTTAGTGTAATTTGTTTTCCTTGACATCAGCATGTTTAGGTCAAAGTGTATCAGTGAATGGGAAACGAACAAGAATCTCCTGGGACAATAAGTAATAGTCCACACTGATTGTAAAAACCTTCAATACTAATCAAATTAGTTGGACATGGGCTTTGCAACTCAAATCATGCGAACTATTGAATATCTCACGCCTTCTGTTGGAAGCAACACTCAACGAAGACACAAGTTTCTTTGTAATAAATATGCAAGGTAATTATCGTGTGCATTTTTCATGGTTGACGAAATCCAAATTGATAATCCATCTATCAAACAAAGCTTGGTTGTATCCTATCACGGAAAATACACAGCAATTGAAATCTCTAGAAACACTTCCGCTTGGATTCAATGCGGTATACAAAACACCAAACGTGAACATTCGAGAGAAAAATTTCAAATTCTAGTCTTCACAACAACGAGGATATTATTTGAAACTAACCTGAGGTCTACTTTACAAGTATATCGTCAAAAAGTGAATGCAAGAGAATTACATTGAATGCATTAGCCATCCTATGATACATACCTACAAAGCATTCAAAAAAATATTTTTGATAACTCCTTTCAATAGATGAAAGGGTACAGAACTCGTGTATGTATTTTTTGTCAAAAAAATGGTCTCTAACAGACTAGATATTATTCCTCTAATGATTCGGTGATGATAGATGCTGAGTAAAAGTTTTGATTTTCATGGGTGTAGGGGAAAGTACCATTTTCCGTTAGATGAATGAAACCAAGATCTGAAACGAAAACTTCCGGAAGGTTAGGATTTACTTCGGCAGCAAGTAAGAACTTCCAGATATTTCAACATTTTCCAGTGCAGCTTTTCTTCTCTTGATATCTACCCGAACTCGAAATCTTGTTTTGTTGCGAACTTCCTAAAATGAGATTAGCGAATACTTCCAGAAGCAACGATTGGTTGAATCTGAGAGGATGCCATAAAATTTATCTGCCATCTAATTTGTATCTTTACAGGTGTCTCAATGACAAGGAAAGTTACCATGTCTCAAGCTGCGATGCTTAGGGTTGTCCTAATAATATCCTTATCTCAGTCCGCAAGTGCTTTCATTCCACCTTCACTTAAGATCACAAGTACTCATTCCTTGGCAATTTCATCTCTAAATGCTGTGTCAAATCATCAGGACAAGAAATATGAAGGGAAGAAGAAGGTTGTGGTTATAGGTAACGGTATGGTTGGTCAAAGGTTCATGGAAAATTTACTAAAGCTGGATTCTGATAAGCAGTGTATCATCAGTACCTTCTGTGAAGAACCTCTGGCTGCATACAACCGAGTTCGGTTGACATCAT
>CAAAJI010000166.1:70856-84791 GCA_900642245.1 Fragilaria radians
ACACACTAACTTACTGATGTTAGGAAAACTGGATGGGCAAATCAAGTAGCGACTGTTCCAAACGTTGAAATTGTGACATCAACAGAATTCCCTGATGATGCAGCTGTTCGTATTCAAAATGCTCATCTAGTTCTCTCACAGGTCTCAGGCAATGCATCTATAGTATCTATTCGTGCTTTGCAGTCGACGACATCTCAGTCCAAAGAGACAGCTGTTGTTCCAAGTTCAGATGAGCCAGATGCTAAGATCATCGGTAACGCGTCTCACCCTACTACAACGATTTTGGTTCGAAATATGTTCGACAAAGATAAAGAAACTGAACCTAACTGGCACGAAGACATAAGGCTAGATTTCGAAGAAGAGTGTACAAAATGGGGAAAGTTGGTTGACGTTCGGGTTATGCATTTGGAACCCGGTGGTAAGATTTTCGCGTCCTTCGAAACAATCTCTCAAGCTCAAACTTGCGCTTCCAATCTTGCAGGTCGTTGGTTTGACAAACGCCAGTTGAGAGTTACATTTGTCTACGGAATTCCCAACTAGTAATCGTGTGAAATCATGTTATGGAAGAAAGACCTGTAAATACTTCTACTTGGTGAGCCACGATTCTGTCTGCATACGAGTAATACTTAATTCGTTGCTGTCGCTTTTTTTCTTTAAACAGGGTATCAATACAGCATACGATTTCTTTAGGGATTAAGTTGAGAACGTTCAACTTTCAATAGCTGCAACTATTACGATTAAAAGAAATAAACTTCTATTTTTACTCCAAAGATGTTTTGGCAAGAGAGATAAAGAGTGCCACTCAACAGAAGTTTATTTCTCAAGTAATGCAAGTAGGAGACTCTTTTAGAGTAATGTAATCTGTGTTGCACTCCTTAATGAACTTCTCAATCTATTTTGATTCTAGCTTAAATGCAACAAAAAAGGTTTTTACTATTTTGGACTCAAGGAAGGATTTTATCCACTGAAGATGAAAAGTGCAAAAGAATTCCATATCCACGGTGTTCGATTTGAAAATTATTGAAACCAACAACAAATAATTACATGATTTTACAGAAGCATAAAATAGTCTTCTGAAAGAATATGTCAAAGTGACTTAGTTTTGCTAAGAATATTTATCATCAACAAGATTAAAGAAGGGAGGACAGGCAATGAAAAACCAAGCTATAGCCAATAAAACTGAAATAGATTATTCCAAAACATCCTCGCAAGTTTTACGTTTGACAAGCCATGCAAAAGAATTGAACAAATAGATTCTAGATTCATCCGTTGTGACAAAGGTAGCAAAGAAGAAGCCTTGAAAAGAAAATGGACCAAGAAAAATCCAAAATTAGTTCAAAAACAAAATATATTGCTTGAACGCGCACAATTCGATGTAAAAAACTTGCAATTTCTGAAAAACAATGAACAAAAGTTATTTACAATCTTTTATTTGATTACCACCTATGATACTTTTACTTTCCAGATGCAATGACACCCGTGAAATCCCAGACACAATTGACAGAGCCAATGCCTTTTTTGAACAAGTTAAAAAGTAGATGGAACAAGCAAGACCATCAAGATATATAAAATTAACCTATGATCATCCTTGATGTGTTTGGTAAACTCTGTGCAGTCATAATTTTATTGGTTTGTATGCTTTGGTATCTGTATTTTATTGTCCAGTTATGCTAAGTTTTTGGGATTATACTTCTTTAACTTTTCGCCATACTTTATCTTCAGCCCATTGATGTCTACATCTTCCATTACAAGAAAGTTTCCATATTTTTAATAAAGCCTGCCTTCTTCATTAAAGTGACTTGACAAATAGCTATATTTCAAGCCATTGAGCGCATACTCGATAGTTTGTCAATATCATTGTTCTCCAGGGGATGCTTTACTTTAAATCCTGGCTCCATTCTGCGCTTCTTTCCTTTCAAAAAGCTACAATTAGGACATTAATTCAACTTCCGTGTCATCCTCAAAGCTGCATGGTCACATAATACTCCTGGTCCATCACGCTCTTGTCTGACAATACATGCACTGAACAAGTATTACCAGAATAGAGAGGAACATTACTTAGTATTTGATCTCAGATGATCTACAACTTTCACTCCACACAGCTCAAAGTATGGGATAGTGTAATTTTGGTAAGGTAGATTGAGGTCTCCAAAAATATACTTTTTACCTTCTGGTGAGCTGTCCGTTGGGAAAACGCTGGAGTTTTCAATAGTCTTTAAGTATCAACATTTACTTTTGACTTCAAGATCAATATTGATTACAATTTTTGTACAGTTCCATCCAATCATCGCTAGCATTAGTTATTCAGCAAAAAGGAAGGTCTCCCATGACCCAATGATAGATGAGCTAAGACAAAGTAGGTCATCTAGATTGAAGAGGAAGCACCAAGGAGGCTATTCCAAAAGTTCTAACTCTTCAAAAGACTCTAAGATTGGCATTCCAAAGAAAGGCTCCTATAATCATAAAGAGTCATGAAAATAATGAAAGCAATAAGTGGAAGTCAATCTGTGTGACCTGAACATGCTGCCTTCTTTGCTTGCACTTTCTGGTGTGGCATCCTATCGTGATGAACATCTAAGTCTGTCATTGCGGGTTTTCCTCCCGAACTGAACTCCCATCCCAATATGTAATATGAGCATTTTTCAGAGGAAAGGGTGCCGCCACTGGACTCTAAATCGTCTTTTCTTGTCTGATAATCTTTGAAAATATTCGAAAAGTTCCCGGCATTGCTGGTTTTCCAATGATTTGTGTTCACCTTGTCCATGTAACCAATAATGACTATCTTCAAGCTGCACCTGTGCTCCGGTACCTTTATCACTCAATATTTATAACAGCATATTTGATATCATGGTCCAGATATCGGGACTATTTCCGGATCCTTGCCCCGTGCCAAAAATAGGGTGGTTTGCTTCGTGATGATACTTCCATTCATGTTGTGATCCAGCTATAGTAGAATGGTTCAAGACACTTAAGTGGAAATATTAAGTATCAAGTATAATATCAATGAATTTAGAATTAACAGTAGTAGGCCAACCTAATCACGAATGAATAGAAGAGGGGCAACTGAAAGTACACAATGAAGAACTATGATATAATTTAAACCAATTTCTATCTAGCCGTGTGTAGTCTTAGAACTTCTCTCAAGAGGTGTTCTTGAATCCTAGATACCTACTCTTAAAGATTTTGATCTTGCTTGAGCCTTTCGCCCCAAATGATTAGGCAAGTCTCTTGAACTTGTTAATGTGGACAAGTTGGTGTGTCGATGTAAACAAGTTGGTTGTCAATATGGATAGAATAAATTAGCCCTCAAACTATTGTTTTAGTGATTAACGTGTTGATTCCTAGTCAATGTAGGTCAGCAACATTATGCAATCTGGAGAGGCATTCTAAGACAAAAGATCTGCTTGTAAACTTTATGCAACAGGAATAGGGTCAGTTGGTGTGGTTAGAAGAGAGGGATGCTCACCATAGCATCACAAATCAAATATTAGAATGACATTGGACTTTAACAACACCATGTTAGCAGTAACAAGGATCCTAGTCTACAAAGTATCGAAGTTGAACCTCAATGTCATCCTATGAAACATCAACTTATTTTTCTGGGATAACTCGGTGCTTAGAATCAACTTCCATACCTTCTGGAATGTGCATGCAGATTTCCTCTTGAAGTTCACCAGGTAAGAAAGCAGTCTCCACATCAACAATCGACGCTTGCATTCCCCGAATAAGTTTAAAAACTATCATAATCCTAAACGTTATATCATTGATTGCAGGGTAAATCCTTTTGTTGAAATCAATGCCTGGAACTTGACTGTATCCATAAGCAATAAGTCTTGCTGTTTCGCTGAATTATGAAAATCCATATGTTATTGTAGTTCTTCCCTTGCTGTTCTTGAACACTCAGCCCATAGAGCAGTCCTAACGCGGCCTTAAATAAAAATGTCTGAAAGTTCCGTTCAACTTCACCATCACATTGGGTAGTTCTGGCATGTGAGAATTCAAACTTAATATATACCATCAGCATTCTAGATTTATTCTCACCCAATTCATCACGACACATGAGTTTATCATTGATGTCAGAAATTTTCAAATCGGTTGATTAGGTAAACATCTTGCAAAAAATAACTCCGTTATTTCCACAATTCTGGTTTGGACAATTTTTGCATTTGAACAACATCTGTCCAAGCTTTCCACAATTTCTGCATTTACCTTTAAACTGACCGTTGAACAATGCCAGTTCTTAGAAATCTTCACTGTTGTCAATTTTTGTGGCTCTCTGAATTGCTTATCTAAGATAACGATTGAAGGGGCAGAAATAGGTTCATATGTGTTCTTGAGGTTCTCCCAAGCACTGGCTATATTGCCATTGGATAATCCTTTGTATTGCACCCTTTAATAATTCTAAATTCAATCTTGTCATTAGTGGTCTTAACAACTATGGAACGAATGAGGTTGGTATATGCAAGCATATTCGACTGAATGCCTTATGACTCATTCTTTCCAATATTCAAAGCTTCACCAAAATCTTCATCTGCCTTGGGAATTGACAACTTTTCTAACATTAAATCCTAAAATCATATCGCTTTGCCTTTTCTAGAAACTTCTCAGTTATCAACCTTTCTTTAGAAGGGAAGAACTCTTATGTTGTTCAAATTGGTCATCTTGACTTGCCTATGTGAATGCCCTGTAGAAAGGATAAAGTGAACAAATAATCCCAGATCAATATATTTTTTTCTTGAAAAACAATAATGAATAGATCCACGTATTGCGGAAAAAGACATATCAACAACTCTTATTATTTTATGAAAAGGTGAAGTGGAGTTGATCTGATGAAATGACTGAAATCGATTGTTAGCCAATGATAGAAATTAATCCAACAATTGTATGTTGATGCAATGAAATTAGCTCTAATCAGGATCCAAGAGTCAAAAAGGTTATGTATTTTATGATGCTTTACATATTTTTTCAACTTGTTGCCAATTATCTCTGACGAAAATCCCTCATTTTCAATTCAGATTTATTTTTGACTCCCTCATCGGTGTCCGAGTTTGGCAATATCCGGCTGATATTCTGCGATTTGGACATTTCTCCTTCTATTTTTCTTTCATATATCGGGGTATACCTCTGATGAATCATTCAACATTTTATCCATATTTCTACCTTTCTTGAATCAAAATCAAAATATAGAACGACCAAAGAAAGCTATGAGGACATCAACATATTGTGCTTCAATATCTCTGGAATGAAATCTTGATATCATAGGATTTTGCTTGCTTGTTCATGATTCAAATTAACAATGAAATGATATACAACCTTTCGCAAAGAGTATTGAAATGTGACTCAAATACTGACAGTAGTTTTTATCACAAGGCACTTGGAGTTAGTGAAATCAAATGAGAATGTTATTCAAATTATCACTAATTAAAGCTTAACAATTATTAGATGTGCTACAGTGTCGGGACATATTCGTTAACCTAAACAGATCTAAGGATTTCAGTCCAGAACAACCGACCATAGGAGGGAATCACGGATGTTAAACTTGATTATTTAAAATGTTATACTATATTTTTTTTTCTCAACTACCGCAACTATTTGGTCGATTTCGGTTTTTATGATTCAATATTTTAGCAAGTTGCTTGTGAGAATGGAAAATATCAATTCCATGATGCCTAGGGGAAATATAAATTAAGTATATCTCAAATTGTATTGACAATATTATATTTTTCTCTAAAGTGAGGGGGTAAAAATAGAATTGTTTGGGAGAAGCTAAGTATTATGACATTTTACATCAAAATAGGTAACTATTTTGGCCGATTTACGAAATGAAAGAAACACATTCGACTCTTTATTTCTTTGTAGGTACTGCAGAGGGGAAATTTGTAACGGAAGGTGCATCGGAGAGGGAAGGCGACTCAGATGGAAACGCAGTAGCCGAAGGTTCGTCTGAAAGGGATGGAGTCTCGGAGGGAAAGGTAGTGACCGAAGGTACGTTGGAGAGAGTAGGTTCCTGCGATAGCGTAGGAACCGCTGAAGGCTTGTTTGATTTGCTGGTTGGACTAAGAGTTGCCGTAGGCCGATTCGAAGGTGAAGGTGTTGGGTTAGGGGAATCTGTTGGAGTCGCTGATGGTCTGAGAGATGTCGAAGGGGATTTTGAGGCCTTCTTCGAAGGTGAATTAGAAGGTGAAGGAGATGGGAAAGGTGAGTCTGTTGGAGTTTTTGTGGGCCCTGCGGTAATAGTTGGTAAAAGCGTCGGGAAAAAACGAGAAGGAGACGGTGAAGGCTCTGGTGATTCGGTTGGTGATGAAGATGGTGGACTGTCACTAGGAGTGGTAGAAGGGGATGGAGAGGGGAAAGGAGATTCAGTTGGAGTGTTTGACGGGAATGGTGATTTAGTAGGATTAGCAAATGTAGGTTTGGTAGTAGGGGCTGGGGTTGGTGGGAGAAGAGGTGATGAAGTTGGTGCAAGAGTAGGCGTGGTATTAGGTTGCGAAGTTGGTGGTGGAGTTTTCGTTGTAGGAGAGTCACTTGGATTCGGGGATGGTGCAGGAGTGGGGAAGGGGTTGGGTGCCCCTGTAGGAGGCGGAGTGGAAGGTGGAATTGGGGGTGGTGTAGGAGATGAAGTAGGAGGTGCGACAGGAGATGAGGTAGTAGGAGCAGGAGTTTGGCCCATGGCACCTGGACTTCCTGGACCTGTGGCTGTCGGTACGGAAGGTGCGTTTAAACTAGGCTTCGTTGGTTTCTTAGTAGGATTCTCGGTAGGGGACTTGGTGGGGGACCTGGTACGTGTCTTGGTAGGTGTCCTGGTTGGATTTTTTGTTGGTGTCTTGGTTGGTGTCTTGGTGGGACCAGAATCAGGCTTACTCGGTGCTGAAGTCACTGGAGTTGGCGTGGCAGAAGCCTTCATGCTTTTCTTACTTTTACCCTTGCCTTTCGAGATGCAGGAGGGATCAGCGGTGTTTTCTGATAGAGTACAATCCACGGACTGGAGGACACGACCAGAAACACCTGTGGCAAAGACGTTGGAGAAGAGGCCTTTAATTTTGTTGGCTTCGACCAGCTGCACCATAGCGAAAGCAAGAACAAGCTTCATCTTAAAACGGCTTCCTTTAATATTGTGATACGAAATTTTCGAGGTCAAGCTAGGACTGTTAAAATGTAGCATGCAAGTACCATGAAATAACAATTAGCGATATTTTCACCTCTCTCATAACGGCTTGGCGAAATATATAGAAATATATAATTAGTAAACCAAACGATGAGCGGAAATTCGGAGAAAGCTAAAGGATTATTTGAAGCATACCTTTTTTTCTCGAATCAAATTTAGCGACGCTGAAATTATAATTGTTGCTCATGCATTCAACCGAGTAATTTTAACTCAGAAATTGTCTTTGAAATTACACTCATGTGAAGCAAATAACAAGAATAGACAATTGGGCAATCTTTCAAGTCGCAAGGTTCAATCTAGCATTGAAAGTTCCGAAGTATATCTTCTAATAATCTTACTTGATTATTTCAACCATTTGCAACTAATTACTGCTCATGCCATTTGAAAATCTCACCTTTCAGGTGCCTCGTAAACAAATCATCCATGTTTTCCTTTGATTTCACAATCCTAACTTTGTTCAACCCAAATCAACTTGTTCTCCGATGGAATGATTTTTCTATCGATGTGTTTGGTTCTCTCACTCGACATTCACTTTTTCTCCACACCTTGTCCCCATATTGTCACTATCTGTATGCCTCGATTTCCATACTTTTACATAAGAAAATTTCATTTTCGAACCATTATTTTAGCATTTCAAACAAATTTGATCAACCTCTTTAACTCCCTTACTTGATCTGGCGCTGCACCTTCCATAACCTTAGACAATTTGGAAACAGAATTTGCCAAATCAGGCCTAGATAACTTAACACAATAAAGGAGATTCTTTACCATTTCCTTCAAAAGTACTCCTTAATTTTCCAATTTTTCAAACTTTAAGCCTCCTACCATTGTTCAATCCAAACATTTTAAAATTTCATGGAAAGATCCAATTGTTGCTCCATCCACACAATTCTCCAAAAACATTACTGATGACATGTCTCAAATATGTTATAAGATATAATAGCATTCTGACTCCTGACCTATACCCCCTATGACCTTCTTTGTTCATCATGTCCATATCTTCAGTCGGTCTCTAATTCTTAAATCTTGGGGTTCCAGATGTCTTGAAAATATATTTAGATGGCTCCCTAATAGCCAAATTTCTGAATTAACCTATCCACCAAATATGGTTGCACCATAACAATCTTGTTTCTTTCCCTACTTTCCAAGACTTGACAACGTAATCGTACAACATCTTCAAGTTAAACTCTGTTTCTTTAATTCAACAATCAACTTGGAAATACTGCTTCCTTTTTAATTCCTAAGCAATTGTTGCCATAAATTACAATGATAACATTCTAATCCCACTTAGTCACTAAACATGGAGCAGACATGCAACCAATGAACCCCAGAGGCTTCATGTCTAAAAGTATTGAACACTGAGCTCCTTTAATCAATTGATGTTAAGACAAGCAGCGGTAAAATTGTTTTTAAAATGGTTAAAGGTTGTAAATAAAAAGATTATCCAGACGGTAATGTTGCTATTGCTTGGAAAAGATTTAAGAAAAAGTATGAGCCAGCTCTGCCCCTTCTACAGTTAAGCTGGAAAAGCAGTTTAGGAGTTTTGCTCTGAAGAAAGTTCAAGACCCAGAAGTATGGAAATACTGAGTTGGAGGACCCACGTGTAAGGCTTCAAGAGATGGGATCAAGTATTTCTGAAAATCAATTTATGATCCATGTTTTGAATAGTCTTACTTCAGAGTATGACCCACAACTTGCAAGAATGGAGAGGAGAGTTGGTGATGTGGAAACCCCGTTGACGGTTGAGGTTTTGAAAGAATAAATTCAAAGTGGAAATGGCAAAGAAGAAAATGGAACAGTTGAAGAAAATATCCCTTTTAGCGGCCAATTTAAGGGGAAATGTCGTAGTTGTGGTCAAATCGGCCATAAATTATTCCAATGTAATAAGAAATCAAACAACAATGGCGGAAACATTGGAAACACAAAATATTTGCTCATATTGTCGTAAGTCACGAAATGTCAAGAAAAGTAGTTTTAAATTGAAGAGAAAGGAATCTCAAAGCCACAATAACCATGCCAGTAGAAATAATGGGAATTGTGACTATCAAGTTTTTGACTCTCAAGATGTGACTTTTCCGGCCATCACGGAGTGTCATAAGCTGTCCAATGATATTTGGATCTACGACAGAGGCGCTTGTTGTCATTCTTGTAACAATAAAGAAGGTCTTTAAAGTGCTAAGGAAATCAATAAAGGGATTGTGGTTGGAAATGGAAACTATGAGAGCTACAAGGGTTGGAAATCAAGACATGATGTGATTCAACTAGATGGGACGACTACAACAGAGATTACAGTTCATAACGTAAAATATGTTCTTGAATTATACGTGAATCTATTCAACGTCAGCAAAGCCTTGAAAAAAGGATTCAAAATCAGCAATGAAGGAGAAGCAATCAGGTTTTCAAAGAATCATGTTTCAGTCATGTTTGATAGAATCTTTCGTACTAAAGAAGATTATTCTGTTTCAGGGATTAAGATGCAAGTTTGCAGTCCACTGATGGTGAAACAAGCAACAAATGGCTTCAGTTTTGACAAGTGCATTGATGTTAACAAGTTTCATAAGATGCTCGGTCATTGTGGAGCCGATAGACTACAGGAGATTGCGCATATCCACGGGATTAAGTTAAAGGGAAACACTAAAGTCTAAGGCAAGGCAGAAGAATGTGAATAAGGAGTCGAAAGGCGGAAGTTAAGTTCCTGGAGAAAAGACTTTACTTGGATATAAGTTCTGTGAGAGATTTAAGTCTTGAAGGAGTAAAATTTTGAGTTTTAGTATTGATAAAAGTACCGATTATTGCTAGAGTATATTTTTGAAGGCAAAGAGTGAGTTGAAGTCAAAATTATGGTATTACTTACTGATTAAAGATCGCGGGAGGAAATGTTAAGTTCATTCGATGCAACGATTCTGGAGAAAACAAGGTGTTTCAACATGAATGTAAGTCAAATGGATTGAATAAAAGGTTTGAGTTCTCAGGCCCAAGAACACCTCAGCGTAATGGTAAGGTTGAAAGGAAGCTCCAAACTTTTGTGGAAGGATCAGAGCTTCTTTGAATTGTGCTGGACTCAAGGATAAGTTAAGGTCTGGAGTTTGGGCAGAATGTGCAAGAACAGTCACTTTTCTACACAATATCACTTCAATCAAGACTAAAGAAGTATACCCCTATGTGCTGTTATTTAGTGGGAAACCGAAGTTGGCAGAAAACTTGAAATCTTTTGGTGAAATAGGCGATGTCACAACAAAGAATGACGTGCAAGGAAAGTTGAAGAGTCGAGGTGTTTATTGTATGTTTGTTGTCTATTCTGTTGATCATGTCAATGATGACTCTCGAATGTTGAATTTTGACTCAAAACGAATTGTGAACTCAAGAGATATCAAGTGGCAAAATTTATACCATAAAGATTGGATTGCCAAGAAATTTCCGGTTACAGATCATATTAACAATGATGATGATGATGATATAATCATTCAAAAGAAGGCAAATGATGTTCAGGATTCCAGTATAAATTTGAGTAATCAAGTTGATAAGCCAAACGTTGATGTGAAGATTTACCAACAGATGAAGCAATTGGGAAGCAGCTTCAATCCAGAAGCCTCCAAGATTGTTAATGAGTTTGAACATGGAAAGGAAACCCACCATCGGTAGAATAGCTGAAGAACCTACGATCTTTGAAGAAACTTGGAATTGCAAGGATCCCACAGATCGTGAGAAATGGCGGATAGGCAATCAAAAAGGAATGTGATGACATGGAAGATAAGAAAGTGTGAGATATTATTTATAAGGCAGAAGTCCAGAAGAAAGAAGATGCATCAAGTGTAAATGGATCTTCAAGGTGAAACGGAATGGTATTTTTGAGCAAGACAGGTAGCTTGTGGCTACGGTCAAGGAGCAGGCGTTGACTTCAATGAGAGTTATGCTCTTGTAATCAATGATGTAAGCTTTTGTGTGATATTAATCATCAAACTTATCCGTGGATTGGAAGCAAACTGCCTTTGCTTATGGAAATCTACAAGAAGAAAATTACATTAATATCCCTGAAGGCATGATGAGTGCTAATGAAGATTGTTGCCTACGATTGAAAAGAAGTATCTACGGCTTGGTTCAGAGTGCAAGGGAGCTATAGAAAGTTAGGTGATGTTCTAAAAGCGACTACGTACCAGACATACTGACACGAGGTCTCATTTTATTCGAGAACACATCGAGGATGATTTCACTAAACTGTATTTGCCAGAGCAAGTGGAAAATGATGCGGATATATTCGCCAAGAATGTGAGCAAAGAAACGTATTAGAGGCATGTTATGATGTTTTTGGGAAACTGGGTAATGCATTGAATAGTGCATGATAGGAGGGGTGTTAAAGTGTAGTAGGATCGCCAATTAGAAGAGATAACCCGTAATTTAGAATAGCCAGTCATCTTTAACTTTAATCTAATTTGCAATTGATGTGAAGAGGGCTTTGCAAAAGCATTGATTTGGGCTATTTTCAATTATAACTTCAATCGTAGCTCACTTTCAACCTAAGCAAGAAGCTTTCCACCAATACTTGTCGGCAAATGTGGCCGTGCTTTGACACATTTATCGCCAATGCTGTCCATAATTTTGCATAGCTCTTGGACAGTTTTGCTTAACTGTTGTCTAGATAACTTCACTAGATAACATCTTTTTTCTTCTTCGTATTTCTGATATCAATGTTATCTTCATCTATCTGCACTGCCAGAATTCCAGCTTCAAGATTCCTTATTCGAACTTTGCATGCCAGTCAAACAACTCCTCAAATAGAGCCTTTTAAGCCTTATACACTTCATTTATTTTTCCTCTCTTTCCTTTGCTCAGTCAATCGTCTCACACTATCAAAGCGATTACTTGGTCCATGGTCCAAAGAAAGCTTGAAATCTTTTTTGGATTTAAATTTAGACGATAAATGATTTCCATCATAACCCTAAGCCTTACACCCTTCACGTCGTGATCACGGGTTTTAGAAGATTCAACAAATGACATTTAGATAATGTTACAAAGCAGTAGCGTCTTGACGGTCATACAAAGAAATTTTTTTCACTAATGCACTGAATATCACATTTATCATCATATCAACACAATTTACTACAGTGAAATCACTTTGAAGCGCATGTATTTATACATGAATATTGAAGCAACTTTGCAGGGTATCTTACTGTTAATGCACGTAGAAGAGTTGACATTGAGATCGAAAGATTACAGTTAAATGATACGAACATTTTTCAGGACAAATGCTATATGAAACTAAAGATGATGTGGTGAATTTTCTTTCCAGAGAAACATTCGGAAGGTTTTGAGTTTATCTGATTTCAAAAAGTAGGATTTCGTAGGCTTTGTTTTCCTTATTTCTACTATCTCAGAATACTTTGAACATGGCAGTACAAAGATATATAACATAATAAAGATTGAAAGCATTTTTTAGTGTAATTTGTTTTCCTTGACATCAGCATGTTTAGGTCAAAGTGTATCAGTGAATGGGAAACGAACAAGAATCTCCTGGGACAATAAGTAATAGTCCACACTGATTGTAAAAACCTTCAATACTAATCAAATTAGTTGGACATGGGCTTTGCAACTCAAATCATGCGAACTATTGAATATCTCACGCCTTCTGTTGGAAGCAACACTCAACGAAGACACAAGTTTCTTTGTAATAAATATGCAAGGTAATTATCGTGTGCATTTTTCATGGTTGACGAAATCCAAATTGATAATCCATCTATCAAACAAAGCTTGGTTGTATCCTATCACGGAAAATACACAGCAATTGAAATCTCTAGAAACACTTCCGCTTGGATTCAATGCGGTATACAAAACACCAAACGTGAACATTCGAGAGAAAAATTTCAAATTCTAGTCTTCACAACAACGAGGATATTATTTGAAACTAACCTGAGGTCTACTTTACAAGTATATCGTCAAAAAGTGAATGCAAGAGAATTACATTGAATGCATTAGCCATCCTATGATACATACCTACAAAGCATTCAAAAAAATATTTTTGATAACTCCTTTCAATAGATGAAAGGGTACAGAACTCGTGTATGTATTTTTTGTCAAAAAAATGGTCTCTAACAGACTAGATATTATTCCTCTAATGATTCGGTGATGATAGATGCTGAGTAAAAGTTTTGATTTTCATGGGTGTAGGGGAAAGTACCATTTTCCGTTAGATGAATGAAACCAAGATCTGAAACGAAAACTTCCGGAAGGTTAGGATTTACTTCGGCAGCAAGTAAGAACTTCCAGATATTTCAACATTTTCCAGTGCAGCTTTTCTTCTCTTGATATCTACCCGAACTCGAAATCTTGTTTTGTTGCGAACTTCCTAAAATGAGATTAGCGAATACTTCCAGAAGCAACGATTGGTTGAATCTGAGAGGATGCCATAAAATTTATCTGCCATCTAATTTGTATCTTTACAGGTGTCTCAATGACAAGGAAAGTTACCATGTCTCAAGCTGCGATGCTTAGGGTTGTCCTAATAATATCCTTATCTCAGTCCGCAAGTGCTTTCATTCCACCTTCACTTAAGATCACAAGTACTCATTCCTTGGCAATTTCATCTCTAAATGCTGTGTCAAATCATCAGGACAAGAAATATGAAGGGAAGAAGAAGGTTGTGGTTATAGGTAACGGTATGGTTGGTCAAAGGTTCATGGAAAATTTACTAAAGCTGGATTCTGATAAGCAGTGTATCATCAGTACCTTCTGTGAAGAACCTCTGGCTGCATACAACCGAGTTCGGTTGACATCAT
>CAAAJI010000166.1:84811-99633 GCA_900642245.1 Fragilaria radians
TAGAATAAGTTACATAGTTAACCATTCTTTCTATACCTTCCACAAATTCAATTAAGACATAGTCTTGTATGAATTTAGTGATGCTTAATATTGCTTGTAAATGAAGAAGATCATTTAATACCTTTTCAGGACCGTCATATCAATACGGTAGGAATAACTATTACAGATTCCTAAGTAACAAACAGGAATCTATCAAGATTCACGATTGATGAATCTAAGCCGTGAATCTAATATCACAAAGTCTAAATGTTAAGTGCTGAATCTAGCACGTAAGCTAAAGGGACGATGTAGTCAAGGAAACACGTTGCAATTGATTGACAAGAGATCTAAAATAAAAGTAACTTTTCAGATCATAATTTACAATTTGTATAAACTCTTAGTGCAGCCGAGCAGCTTAGAGCATGGTGAAATTGCTTTGAAGCGGATAAATATCCATGAATATTGAAGCAACTTTGAATGACATCTTACTCTCTTAATGAATGTAGAAGAGTTTACATTGAGATCGAGATCAAATAGATTACAGTTAAATGATACAAACATTTTTCAGGACAAATATTATATGATTCTAAAGACGATGTGGTGAATTCCACGGAAAAATTTGGAAGGTTTTTTGTTTATCAGATTTCAAAAAGTAGAATTTGGTAAGCTTCATTTTCTTTATTTTTACTAGTTCAGGATTACTATAAACATGGCAAGACAAAAAACATTTTTTAAAATGTATTTTTTACTTTTCTTGTCATTAGCAGGTTTAGGTCAAAGTGTATGAGAGAATGGGAGACGAACAAAAATCTCCTTGAATAGTAAGGGATAGTCCACACTGATTGTAAAAACCTTCTGTAGTAATCAAGTTAGTTGGACATGGGCTTTGCAACTCAAAGCATGCAAACTATTGAAAATCTCGCGCCTTCTGTTGGAAATTTCAGTCAACGAAGACAAAAGTATCTTTGTGATAAATATGCAAGGTAATTATCTCGTGCATTTTCCATGGTTGACGAAATCCAAATTGATATAATTCATGCATCAAACAAAACTTAGCTGTACCCTATGAAATTTCAAATTCTATTCTTCACTATACTGAGGCCTACTTTACAAGTATAATTTCAAAAAGTGACTAAAAGAGAATAGTATTGAATACATTTGCCATCCTATGATAGTTACCTACTAAGCATAAATAATTTACTTTGATAATGCCTTTCAACAGCTGCAATGGTACAGAACTCGCGTATGAATTTTTGTCAGTAACTATGGACTCTAATAGACTAGATAATTTTAATGATTCGATGAAAGATGCTGAGTAAAAGTTTTGATTTTCCTTGATCAACTTTAGTTTGAGAAATATTCATTGTAACTGTATCGGGAATAATACTCGGAGGACGAAAACTAAAACTTCCGGAAGGATAGGATTTATTTCGGCAGCAAGTAAGAACTTCCAGATATTTCAACACTTTCCAGTGCATCTTTTCTTCTCTTGATATCTACCCGAACTCGAAATCTTGTTTGGTTGCGAACTTTCTAAAATGAGATTAGCGAATACTTCCAGAAGCAACGATTGGCTGGATATGAAAGGATGTCATAAAATTCAACCTGCCATCTAGTTTGTATCTTAACAGGCGTCTCAATGACAAGGGAGGTAATCATATCTCAACCTGCGATGCTTAGCGTTGCCCTTATAATATTCTTATGTCAGTCCGCAAGTGCTTTCATTCCACCTTCACTTAAGATCACAAGTACTCATTCCTTGGAAATTTCATCTCTAAATGCTGTGTCAAATCTTCAGGACCAGCACAACGAAGGGAAGAAAAAGGTTGTGGTGATAGGTAACGGTATGGTTGGTCAAAGATTCATGGAAAATTTACTAAAACTGGATTCAGGTAAGCAGTGTATCATCAGTACCTTCTGTGAAGAACCTCTGGCTGCATACAACCGAGTTCGGTTGACATCTTACTTTGAAACACGAGACCCTTCGTCTTTATCCATGACTTCTGAATTTGACTCAGAAGGTCGAACAGCATGGTACGACGAAAACAATGTTCAATTATTTGTTAAAGACAAGGCTGTGGCTATTGATACTGTGGCACAAACAGTGACAGGGGCTTCTGGACGAGTTCTAGAATATGACGTGGCGGTTTTGGCAACTGGATCGTATCCTTTCGTTCCACCTCTTCCTGGCACACAACGCCCAGGTGTGTTTGTGTACAGAACCGTGGAAGATTTGGAATCTATGTTGGCGTATGTTAAAGAGAATAATGTAAAGGCTGCTGCAGTTATAGGTGGTGGCCTGTTGGGTCTCGAAGCTGCAAAGGCTGCCCAAGATATGGGTGTCAAGTCACACATTTTGGAATTCGCTCCATATCTGATGTGTCGACAAATTGATCAAGATGGCCACAATGCGTTGGTAGGAAAAATTGAAGCGATGGGACTTCAGGTTCACTGCAATGCTCGTACAAATTCAATTGTTGGTGAAGATGGATCCACGGATAGTGAAGGTATGTCACCTGTTGCGGCAATACGATTCAATAATGATGGATGGGAAGATTTACCTGTTCAAATGGTTGTGGTTAGCTGTGGCATCAAGCCACGAGATGAAATAGCTCGAGAAGCTAAGACTATTGATGTATCAGAACGAGGTGGTGTTCTGGTTAATGATCAGCTGCGTACAAATCTTGAAAATGTATTTGCAATTGGAGAAGTTGCAGTATATAATAATTTTGTCTACGGTCTTATTGCACCTGGCTATATCATGGCAGATGTTGCTGCAAAGCACTGCGCGAAAATGCTTGGGCTCGATGTTAATGTAGATGATACGGTTGCATTTAAGGGTGCAGATCTTTCTACCAAACTGAAACTTCTTGGATGCGACGTCGCTTCGTTTGGTGTCAACCAGCCTGCGCCTAACGATGAAGATGTTACTTCCTTGGTCTGGAATGATCCATTGCAAGGTATTTATAGAAAGCTGATCTTCAATAAAGCTGGTACAAAACTTCGCGGTGGAATTCTGGTAGGTGATGCCGGTGACTACGCTTTACTTCATAAACTTGCAGTGCTTGGTGAAGGGGAACTCCCTTCAAATCCCGGCACCCTTCTTGTAGCCCCATCTGCTCGAGGAGTTCTTGTGGAAGAGACTAACGTCTCCTCCGATCCAAGTTCTCAAATCTGTTCATGTAACGACGTTAGTCGGGGAATGATCGTATCTGCCATCCAAGAGCTTGGAGTTAGCGATGCCACATACTCTGCGGTTAAAAAGTGTACCAAAGCCGGAAGTGGATGTGGTGGTTGTGAGCCGCAAGTGAAGGCAATCTTGTCTGAAACTCTCGAAATGATGGGTGGAGCTCTCTCAAACCATCTATGTGAACATTTTTCTTTTTCACGCCCTGAATTGATGGCATTGGTTCGAACGGATAGTGATCCATCAAGTGTTGATTCCTTTGAAAAGATTCTCGCTAAGCATGGCCATGGTGACGGATGTGAAATCTGCAAGCCTACGATAGCTTCGATTCTAGCCTCACTAAATAACGACATCATTCTTGACGATGGTCGAGATGCCCTCCAAGATACCAATGATCGTTCTCTCGCAAACATGCAACGAGGAGGATCATATTCAGTCGTCCCTCGAGTCGCCGGGGGAGAGCTCAGTCCTGATCAGTTGATTGCATTGGGAGACGTGGCAAAAAAATATGATCTGTACACGAAGATCACTGGTGCTCAACGAGTTGATCTGTTTGGAGCAGCAAAATATCAACTACCTGACATTTGGGAAGAATTGGGCCAAGCTGGTTTTGAATCGGGACACGCGTATGGGAAGGCGCTGCGAACAGTTAAATCTTGTGTAGGATCCACATGGTGCCGCTATGGCGTCCAGGATTCTGTTTCTTTTGCCGTTCGAGTTGAAAATCGATACAAGGGCATTCGTTCGCCTCATAAACTCAAAAGTGGAGTGTCTGGATGTGTTCGAGAATGTGCAGAAGCACAAGGAAAGGATTTTGGAATGATCGCGACTGAAAATGGGTATAATTTATATTTGGGAGGGAACGGAGGAGCAAATCCTATACATGCAGAACTTTTTGCTGCCGATATTGATGAAGATACTGTTCTTAAATATGTGGATAGATATTTAATGTACTACATTCTAACAGCGGATCGTCTTGAGCGCACTGCTCCTTGGCAACGAAAGCTACCAGGTGGTAAAAACGGGGGAGGTCCTATTGAGCACTTAAGAGAGGTTATCATCGAAGATTCTCTTGGAATTTGTGAAGAGTTGGATCGTCGTATGCAACATTTGGTTGATACATATCATGATGAGTGGGCTGAAGTTGTCAAGGATCCAATCAAGAGATCCAAATTCAAGCAGTTCGCCAATACAGATAAAATTGTTCCCAAAGATGCCATGATTGAGTTTGTTGATATTCGAGGGCAGAAACGGCCAGCAGATTGGGCCAAAGATGGTCAACTGCAGACCAATTGGAAGGCTCCGGATGATGTGTTTGTTAATTCAGAGAAAAGCTGGATCTTGATTGGGAAGACTAAGGATTTCGCTGCAAATGTTGGCACTCCTATTCTTTACGGAGATACTCAATTAGCAGTCTTCAACAATGCTCAAAGAGGAGAATGGTACTGCACTCAAAACATGTGCCCCCACAAGCAAGCTTTTGTGCTCTCTCAGGGCATAATTGGTGATAATGATGGAATACCAAAAGTTGCCTGCCCTCTCCACAAGAAAACATTTAACCTTTGTGATGGAGAAGAGCTCAATGACGGAAGTCTCAAAATATTAACGTTTCAAGTCAAGGTCGTCGATGATGATGTCTTTGTAGAGCTCCCTATTGAAGCTGAAGTGGACGCCATTTTAGGAACCAAAGGACTTCGTGTAACGAAAAGCGATTGCGTTGATCTGGCAGGTGATGCACTCCCTATTCCAAAACGGGGGTTGAGTCGAGACCCAGCTCTCGTTACAGCTGGAAAGAACGAAACTTCTTTCTCAGATTCTCAGTTTAAAAATGCAAAGCCATAATACTTTAATAGAAAATTAAATACTTCAATATCATAATGATTTTCAATTATCAAATTCATACCTATGTAATCTTTTGAAGCTAGTCATCAAGGTCGAATTGTTTCAATTTCTTTCGTAGCTCAATGATAGGCTTTCTGGCTGCTATTGAGTTTGAAAACCCCTTATTATGGTAATGCAGTGAAGGATAGTAGCGGTGTTGCCTTAAAAGGTCTGTACGAGTAACCATTCCAACTAGCTTTTTCGTCCCGTCTTGGACTACGGGAACGCACCCAACATCGTTTTCCAATAGTACTTGTTCAACCTCTGCCATTGTCATACTTGCTGGAATAGTTGTTACATGCTGTTTCATCCAACCCTTGAGAGCGCTTCCTAATTTACGGTCCCCAGATGCCTTTTTGTCCTCAGGGGTTACGACACGTTTTTGATCAGCGTCCTTTAAAGCCGCTCTTTCTGCGTCTTGGCGGAGACGTTTTTGTTCTTTATTCCAAAGTCGTTGTTTTGCAGCTGCCACATCTTTGTAAGTTACAAGACCGATGACATTGTTACTTGAATCTACAACGGGTAAAGCGCGTACATCATACCGAACAAATAAATCTTCAACTTGCTTCTCTGTCATGTGTGGCTGTGCTGAAAGCACGGGTGAAGTCATAAAGTCACCTACGCATGGTTGCTTTGTCAAGCATAATTCAATCAAATCATCCACCATTCCTTGCATGATGGCTTCAGCTTCGGAATCATCAGCAAGACGTACAGTTGCAGAAGCTGCTTTAGGATGGCCACCACCACCAAAGCCTTCCATAAGAGTGTGAAGACGTACTGATTTGAGGTTTACACCTGCCTTTGATCTCCCAATGATAATCAATGTTGACGCTTTGCGCCCCATCTTTTTCTCCCGATCAGTTTGCCATTTTTCAGCATCATTTGCAAACGATAAAAACTCTTTGAAGTCTATTTTTCCGTCATGGTCAATGTCGTACTGTTCAAGGATGTCTGCTACAGCATCACCAGTTAGGACGGTTCCCGATGTAGATAATGCTGCGGCAATCTCTCTACTTTCCAGATAGCCAGAATTGTCAACATCACGACGTTCAAATGCAGCTTTCAGACGACGCTGACGAATCGTGTCGTCGCTTCCTGTCCACGTTTTTAATGATGTATCTTTTACATGAGTATTCTCATCGTCTTCAAAAAGGGTCGCTGCGGCTAGCTTTGGAGGGCCGCGTTTTGATTTTTTTGATCCCCCGCTGCGAGGCTCATAGACCAATCCTAAAAGAAAAACATCACTGCTGCTTAGTTCTAACGCATCCTTCGTAACGGTTGCTAATCCATTTATAAACCCGTCGGCTCGTAGCAACACCGTTGACACCGTCACACCGTACACAGTTGTTGAATTAATGTTCATTAGCGCTTTCGTCAAAACTGCTTGCTGTTCAGGAGAAAGAGAAGTTCGCGCGTGCTCTGCAATTGCCATTTGACTTGCTCCCATCTCTAACAACCATGCTAGAGCACTTGCATCGCGAGGAGTGGTAGAATCGTAACAGAGAGATCCAGTATCAGCATGGATTCCAAGAGCTAGTAACGTTGATTCAGCCTGCGTCAAGGGGATTCCAGCTTCTTTGAGTCGCTCACACATAAGTGTTGAAACTGAACCAACCTTATCAACGACATAATCAGTTGCCTCGGGAATGTCGCTATCTGCATCTACATGGTGATCGACAACTGTAATTCGTTTAGCTAATCCAAGTAAGTGCTCGGCTGGGCCAATTCGATCTCTACGCTGGGCATCAACCAAGCCTAATCGATTCAAACCACTTAGATCAGTTGGCAATGATCGTAGTGATCTAATGGGAAATAAATGTTTGTGAAGATTAAGGAATTTTTGAACTGCTGGATGAGCACCACGAGGTAAAACGACAAACGTGGGTACATGTGATGGCGAATCAAAGACTTTGGAAGAAGAGGAGGAAGTAGGAGGTGATAACGGATCAAGTCCTTCATCTTGGTGAGACCATAACTTTGCCAAGCCAACTGCCGACGCGAGGGAATCAAAGTCTGCAGTGCAATGTGTTAACACTACATTGAATCCTGATGCAGGAACAATTTGAGCGGGTTGTTCTTTCACTGGTCTCATATAACGTTGACTCAAGGTATTGGCAACATTGATTTGTTTTCTTGACTGTGATTCCGAATTAGAGTCGAAATTATGTTTCTCGTTAGGTTGTGCTGTCACTCGGCCATCATCGCCTTGGACAATCGTTAAGCCATTGTCGTCTAGAAATCGAGCATTGTAAGAGCTAAATTGACCTCCAGGCGCTTGGTTTAGAGGAGTGATATCTAAGTCTGTTGAATCGGATGCTTTTAATGAAAATTTTCTAGGGATCAAATTGCCAACACTGGTCCAAGCGCCAGAAATTGCACATTGACAGACTAAAAGCATCAAGAAAAATAATCCTTTTTGGAAGTAATGCCATGATGTTAAACAATGAGCGCTACCCCTGCATACTTGAAACATTGATTCTATCACGCTTGATACGATGAGTTATATGACGCTCTTTAATGAAATAATGAATTGCCCTGAGCTTACTGTAGATTTGAAAGTCGTCTCAGGAGAATACTGTGGTAGGGATTAAAAACAAAAAACAAAAACTCAAGAGGTGTCTCATTTCGCAAGTACTTCAACTGTTCGGTGAAAGGACGTCCTGTTGTACTCGTAAACATACGGTGGCCACGAATATATTGAAACCGAACTATACGTGTGGCTTATTGACACAATTCAGAGATATCTAAGGTGACAAAACAAATTTCTTGATTTGCATCATCAGAACGAGGCACAATGTTTTTCTATCTTAACTAGTAGTTGGTGCTTGCTTTGCTCCGCAGAGTTAATTATTTTACAAAAGAGAATGTATCTTTGAACTCTTAAATTTCCAGCAATAATGATGACAAAGATTTATATGATTGATATTTGTGAACCTAGAATTTGCAGATCATACAATCTGATGCATGACATAATATTTAAGTTTAATTTCTTGACCTAACATGTCATTGTTATCTACAGTTGCACTCAACATCACAGAACTTAAAGCAAATTATACTATTGATTTACTATTTGCATTAGGAAGGTGTAAAGGTAGTAAATTCATGTTGTTCCAATTTAAGCAATTGTTTAAAGAAATATTTTAGCTTTTTCTTGCACTATTGTTGTAGAAGCTATTGGTGCTGCTGTTATTGGAACGTCAAAGATTGTCGGTGAAAAATCAAAATAAAGTTGTTGGTGCAAAGTCAATGTTGTTGTTTTGATAATTTTATAATAAGTATTCTTTACTTGTTTGACAGTTAAAAAATGAGACAAATGAAGGATCCCAATGATGCAACAATATAATTGATCCATATGATTAATGCCTTTTAAGTCGGTTATAATTAGACTTAAGATTCAGAAGCACAAAAGATCTTTTTCCTCAATTTAAAGGAATAGCATTACTTGTTTTTTCATTGTTTTTAATGAATTTTATTTATTTGCAGATTAATATTGCAATTAGATCTTTCCACACTTCAATAGCATTTGAATGACAATTGCGTTAAATATTCTACAGTTTACAATTGAAAGTCTCGACAACATTCTAGTTTACATTTCTCGATGTAAGCAGATTATTTTACTAATGATTTAAATCAGGTACCGTTTGAATTAGCGGTATCCCTATTGATTTTAGTGTAACTCTGTACTCGTACTCGATCACTTTCTCGAGTATTACTGTACAAACAAAATGCACAAGGGTTAAGGGGTAGCACCGGCCAGATCGGATGTGAAACTTTTTTAGTAGTGTAGATGCACCTTACCATACGGAAAGCCTAAGGTAAAAAATAAATCAAGTTATATTCAGAAAAGTAGCTTTAAGAGGAACTAGCGCAATGAAAGCCAGATGAAGATGAACATGTCAGAAACTATAGAATTGAGAGGACCATTAACCATACCAAGCCTTTACAATATAAAGAGTACTGAAAAAAAATAGACAAAGTGGCGTGGCTATAGAATAGTGTTGACTTTTCATAATCATAGCAAACTTGTAATGAAAAAACAAAATAGACAAGTAATATTATGTGTGTGAATAGAGAGAACACTCTTACTTTCTAAAAGCATTTTTTCTGACCTTGTTTGGCATCTACTTGCCAGAAAGTAAACGAATCGTATGTTTACTACTGAAATTCAAACTGAATTAATCGGTAACATAAAAAATTGTTTACAATTCCTGTTGACAACAGAAAAATCGACTAAGCATGTTTGTGTTGTAAATGTATTTCAACTTGCTTTCATGGAGAGTAACAGCCATAATTCTTTCGCAAATCTGTCTCTTTCGGAGCTAGCAGTAATCATGATGAAATCTACTAACTGCATTATCACCGCGCCGACTTTCGCTTTCACTTCCAAACAACTTGCTATTCTCTTGCTTAATTGATAATACTCGCGCGTTTAATGAAACACGACTTTTTACACTTCAAGATTAGCACGACTTGTTTCTCACGCACAGATATTTGCTAGAATGCCCATTGAAAGATCGGTGCCTTGACATTTCATCCTCAAAATTGAATCTTACGCTTTCTGCTCCTACTTTATTTATTGGGAAGGACAAATTAGGATAAGGTAAAGAAAAATGTTTTGAAACTCAAACGAATGTGAATCATGTATCTCTCAATGCTCCTCAATTAGGAATTATTGAGTTCATAAAATGATGTATGCCCGAACATCAGCCTACTGTGAGAACAGCAGCCATAGAATATAGTAGTAATTAAGTTTGGTTAATCGACTTCAATTATTTGAATTGCTATAAATTACACTACAAGATAAGGCTATGCAACAACAAGAACTAGATTCAGTACAAGATTAGTGACATATTTGTCGGAGAAATTGGAGGGCCTTCTTGAATCAGATGTATGACTGAATATAATTTGATATTTCATTCAGTATTTGAACCATACCTTTGAGAATTTCAACTAGTGAACAATGTCCAAAATGTTTGTATCATACGAAATTCAATGGAGATTGATGTCAGTTACTAGACTTCACTATTATCTCTTATTGAGACGAGTGTGAAATTCCAGTCTCACAATTCAACCATGGGATGGCTTGCAGAAAAAAAATAAGGAAAAGGTCATTAAATCATGTGGGAGCTGCAAGAATTACTTCATTTCCCTTGCTGACAATACCACTTGCCTCGGCAAAGCTTACTCTCCAGGACAGACACAGATGTTTACATTTAATTCAGCATAACAACGGAGCGACTATTCCCATCTTGCTTCTCCTTTGGAAGAGTTACAGTGTATGTCTGGCTTGTATGTGAAGTTCAACATAAGGTTTTTGGCTAGCAATAATGTTTGAAATGTTATTTCAGGGAATTTTGAAAATTCAGCTGTAATTGGCATAAATTCCAATGTCTCGCTTATTCATTCATAAATCTTTCGAAATTCATGTGGTGGCACAAAGTTATTTAGGGAGATGTAACCTGAAGGACCATTTTCTTTACAATGACCAAGAAAAGTATCCCTCATATAGTCTCCACCCCTCCATTTGTTTTTCAGATTCTTGTTAGTTGTTTGCTTAATGACTTCATCTTCTAAATCCTTCCGCAATTGGTGCCACTGGTTAATTGCAATCATGCATGCTGAAAAATTTGTGTTCCGTTCATCTATTCCGAGTGAGCCTCGGGGTTGCCCTTTAATCCATCGAGTTCCAATACAGTTCCACGGTTTACGGCAGTTTGTGTAGTGTATAGAACCGATTTCCGTGAAAGGTGTCTTTTGACAATCCTCGCAATGATCTTTCCCGTTTCGACACTTTCCAACCAAGTTTGGGTATTGACTCGGATAAAATCGCGGTACGTTTCTATAGAAAACATCTCCCCCCATCCAATTGTAATGGCACCCATTCAATTCGACGCTGGAATTGTTCTGAAAGCTGTCATAATAATATGCAATAAGACCTTGCATAGCCTTAGCTCCAACTTTTCCACTGTATCCAAGCCCACCCCATCCTGATGTGCTATTCCAACCCTCAGCAAAGTTACCTTCAAGAATAATTGCAATAATTTCATCAAAAACTTTTTTATTTGGTTTCACTACCATAAAGCCAGCCTGAAAAAGAGACCTGTCGTCGCCTGGTATTAGTTGCGGATAGTCTCGCGTGATGAATGCTTCAATGTTTGCAGGCCAATGTCTAACTGGGTATTGCGTTCGAACTTCAGATAGGCGATTGTTGTACAACATGGCATCAAACAATTCATCCATGGGTTTGAAAAAGGCAAAATCAATGTCAACGTGAACTACGATTGGGTGCTGGAGGAGAGTATAAGCATACAATTTGATAAATTCTTTCGAACCGCAACACCACTAACTTTTTCTGTGAGCTTGAAGAGTAAAACTAATAATTGCAAAAACAAAGCGATTCTTACCTCAGAGTCCACGTTTTTCCGTAGATAAGATCCACGTATGTCCCTTGCCTTTATCGGTTGAGGAAATACGAGAACAGTATATCCAACTTCTCGAAAGACTTGAGCACACTTTTCCGCACTCTCGTGAACAAACACGTACATCTGATAGTCGTATTCACTTTTCCCAACTCTCGATGAGATTTGATGAACAGAATATTGGAGTACAAGTGCTGCATCAATCATTCCCACAGTCGATGATTGAAAATCTTCGCATTTCGCTAGTGTCCAAGCATAAGCAACAGTCGCTTTGGCCTTACTCTCATTTCGTACGTTTTGACGTTGTTTCTGGAGAGAATATGTGTTCGATTGAGAACCATTTCTTCCTCCATTTTGGTGGACGGATCTCACAATGTGAAACCAAATGTAAATAAATGATATTACAAAAGCTGCAAATGTTGTTTGTATAATCAAAGACTGAGATAACTTTATCGTCCTTTGTGATGCACGACGATTCACATTTTTCATTGCTCCAATCAATAACATCTTCGAATTTTATTTGTACCTCTAGCCTTAGCGAAAAACGAATCTTCAACCCAGTAAGATGCTCTAAATATTCAACTATGGTTTGAATCCTACCGTGGCAATATTGCTTTTCACAAAAGGAATAAAACAGCTTCTCATTTCATTATTGTCTACAAACGCCATAGTAAAGTGGGAAAACCAAACACTTCTTGGACTGGATGTGATATCAAAGGCCTGAACACATGACAGTACAGAAGCGAAATGCTATCTATCATGATGCTTGCCTAAAGCCATATCTTAATCATAAATATTTCCAAACCAAAATAGTGAAGAATAAGATAAATGCTATAAATACATTTTGTGCACTATAGACATTTCATAGTCTTAAGTAAGCCAGCAAACTCACCCAACCAAAGGTGTGAAAATGCCGTAGAGGTCAATCCTCCTTCCTTCACATACATCAGGAAACGTAAAGAGAGATGAGATAATCTGCTCTATGTGAGAATTGAGATAGAAAAATTATGTCCTATTTTACGGAAATTATGAAAAACTACTCTTGTTTTCTTATCATGAAAGATTGAAGTCTTGACTGACTTATTTTTCATTATGATAATATTTATTTAGATCAGTCTTTTATTTATTGTCTTTTGGCTATGCCAACTTGTCAAATATCTTTTGACTTCTCTTTATTTAGAGATAAACATATTACTTATAAATAGGTTCGTGAAACACATGTGATTTATTATCACCTAAATTTTAGAGACCTTTGACTAATATCATCTAAAATTTGCGAACAGAAAAAACAA
The DNA here is from genome assembly GCA_900642245.1 of Fragilaria radians. Lineage (NCBI taxonomy): Eukaryota > Bacillariophyta > Fragilariophyceae > Fragilariales > Fragilariaceae > Fragilaria > Fragilaria radians. The sequence continues at coordinate 97,570 of CAAAJI010000166.1, forward strand.
CAAATGTTAATATTGTCATTTGTAGTTTTTAGATGTGCTAATATATCTGATATGTTTATCATCTAGATTATCATGTAATAGCAACACTGGACGTCTCCAAATGTTGGTACAAAATAAATTTCTCTTGAATTAATCTCTTTTATAGATTAATTCGATGTGTTTAATTTAAATCATAAAGTATTATCTTCTAGGATTGTAGAATATAGTACATAATCAAGGGCCAACTGCATTAAATCCTCCAGATAGCAAGACCAAAAGATGTAGTCAATCCATTTTACCATTTATTGAATGTGGGTTATATTTTTGGTGTTGAGGGGCTTCAAGGGGAGCATTGAATTGCTCTATGCAAGAATTGAGATAGCAAAATTATGTCCTATTTTAAGGAAATTATGAAAAGCTACTCTTGTTTTCTAATCCTAATAGATTGGAGTCTTACCTGACTAATTTCTCATCATTATAAAATTCATTTAGATCAGTCTGTTTTTTGTCAACTCCCGGCTATACGGCTTATCAAATTACTTTTGACTGCTCTATATCTATCTTTTATTCATAAAAACGTTCGTTAGGCACATTTGATCTATTGTCACCTAAGTTTTAGAGACCTTTGCTTAGTATCATCTATATCTTGCAAACGAAAAAAAAACAGATATCATCATTGTCTACAGTGGATGTCAAATGTTGCTGCAAAATAAAATCTCTTGATTTATGAGATTAATTCGATGTGCTGCACTAGAATTATCTTCTAGGATTGTAGAATATAGTACAAGAACTACCGGGATAAAGCATTCTTCCATAGTATATATACGAATCAAATTTTCTTTGAAACATTAAAAAAAAGTATGCTCATAAATTAGGATATCCAGTTTGGACTGTTCCTAGATTGCCATGTTTAAAGATAGCACCACATGTCACCAATTAATTAGATCCTCAATACTTTGGGTGATTTGAAAAAAATTGTCATTTTGATACTCAACGGTTATTCTCTTTTCTACCTATAGTTTCAAAAGCCCCATTTGAAAAAAATCCATGTCCTTCATCTTCGTAAAGTCTTCACTACATCTTTACTTCAGACTATTATACTTGTATCTTCCTTCATGAAGCTTCTGAAAGTTTATATACTGCTCAATCCAGTTTGATGTATATCTAGAAATACCCTTAAGTTATGACAAATCATTTCATAGTCTAGTTTTTTGAATAGGCCTCCAAGAATATGTTTTTTATTTTGGTAAATCGAAGCAACCCCCCTCCCAATGACTTGCACTCAGCGAACCTCATCATCACTCAAATTAGGACTATATTGTCTTTTTCTCCCAAATCAAGGAGAAGGAATTGACTGAGCCATTCCATTTAGGACAATTCCTTTACCGTTGCCGAGATACATTTGGTTTTAAATACCTACTGCATTGGGAATATATAGTCATCTCAGGGAGAAATTCACAGTGTCAGATTCATTCTCTCTATCAACTATTTTTATGAAACCTGAATCCTTCATGATTAGATATATTTGCATGTTTCTCTTCTTCATCAAGGTCTCTCTGTATTTTTGTATTCTATCCTACCTGTTATCCAACTTATTCATGCATTGCTGAAATTGCTAGAGAAATTTCTGGTAATTTACTTGTACTCAACAGAGTTCGGTCCATGATCTGCAATTGTGAAGAATGTATTCATCTTTGCCGTTGGGCTGACGCACCAAAACCATGAACATTAGCAGCACAAGCTGTAAGTGAAGGAATGTATGAGTATGAGCAATAATACAAACAAAGAATTACTTGGCTTATTTTTGGCCAACAGTTTTTGATAATTTCAAACTGTTAAGAAATCCGTAACTTGCGGCTGTGAAATATTATCACTTGTAATCTAAATTCAATTTCCGGCTGCATTTACAGTCTGTGGAAAAGTTAGAACAATATTATTCCTGACCTGATATAGATTTCTGGATGAGTTGAAAAATGTAACCCTTAATTTACCGTGAAAACTTGTACTAGTACTGCAGTTTTCAATCCGACCCGTTGTTACGTCTACGTCACGTTTCGATCACCTATGGACAGCAACAACAGTCCC
>CAAAJI010000167.1:0-20580 GCA_900642245.1 Fragilaria radians
ACGGGGGTTAAATCACCTCTGACAGCAATACTTGTACATACACCAGTGGAGCCTGCGGACGCTACTTTTGAAATGTGGAAGGGGGGGGGGGGGGGATGACAGTGACATCAATGAGCCAATCACACTCGGAAATGAACATATAATGTTTGCTACAAACCTTCGGGATTTAAAGTGTGAGGTAATCCTTCTACGTTTGATGTGACCTCGAAAGAAATAAAGTATTCGATTGAATAGCGGGTCACTTTGCTTAGCATCAATAAGGCGCTCAAAAATGGATTCAAGTTGAAAAATGCTATATTCCTTCCTAACAACGCAATTCCCTTTCTTTTGATGGCATTATATCTATCGCAAATGGGCTTGTCACTTAATTTCCATCCCTGGAGACAAGTCCTGAGATCCCCAAAATGACATCATGCATGTTGATTTACTTTTACGGGCTGTCGCTATCTTCATGACCATTTATAGCCTTAGGGCTTCTCTTGGTAGAACTGTGAAGAGTCTCCAATTTAGGTTTTCAGAAGAGGATGATGACTAAAATAATTATTAGCAACTTATAGTCATTAGAAGACCTAGACATTTTCGAATGAACTCTTTATGTCTCCTATTCAATCTGGATGACCTCCTCAGTCTTGTTTCAGTTTCCCTTGGGTCATGGGAGACCTCACTTTTAGTTGGTGAAGTCATACTAATGGAGATACACTTGAATTGGGAAATAAAAAGACGAAAATATTGACCTTGAAGTTGGTGAAAACTACCATTCTGGCTGTCTAAATTAGTCGCAGAGACTCCCAATCAGCTGATACTGAATCAACTAGAGAAACCAACATGCTCCAAGTCAAACCGTTAATCTTGAAAACAATTGCAACCTGAGTATTCCTAAGCCTCCACTTGCGTACCAGCCAGTGTTTATAGTCTGCCTTGCAAAAACTTTGTTCAAAGAGAAAATGCACAACTGAAAAGGGCTTGTACACAGGCTCCAGGCTTATGCTTTAACTACTGTGAATACTCCCTAGCCCTTCAAAGCAAGATTTACAGGCTTCTCCCGCCAATCAGCTGGGAGCGTCACTGAGGATTGGGTTTGGGTTCTCAGCTTATACTTGGAGAGGTAGAGCCAAGTTTTAGAGGAGTTTGTTGCTTCCAACGCAGATATGTTTTTCCGAGATTTTTGGAATTTCTTGCTATTGCAGAAAGAAGACCCATAACAATATATTAAGCAGCCACGATCAAGAGAAGACGGCTCATAAAAACATTCATATAGCATTTGACTCTAAATAGGTAAGAATATCAGGCTTAATTTATTCTTAGTTTTCACTTATACAATAAATATAAAAGGCAAACCATAGAATTCATCAGACAAAGGAGATTTAGATAATAATAATTATTGTACCCGCCATAAATCAAATTAAGGACTTAATCTTAAGAGAAACCAAATGAAGAATAAATGAATAATGCGATGTATGAGAATTTGGAAATTCAAGTGTGAAGAGTGCAGTGCAAGTGAAGAACACAATAACCCCAACTACATGAATATCTGGAATAAATAGCAAAACGCATGGAAGCAAAATATAGCGTTACCTGAACTACCTCTTTCTTTTTGATTAGAAAATAGTGATGTTTGCCAGTCTGCGAGCTATCAACACCAGCTTTACATCTCTACATTTACTTAAAAGCTTGAAGATGTGCGTGATACCAACGCACAGCTCTTTTAGACACAGCTAAAGAGTAAATCTCGATGTTAATCTGAAGGATTGGTCGCGTCATTGGTTTAGGTTTGTACTTAGAGCAAAATGCGAACTGAGAAGAAAAAAATAGTTCAATTTGGTCTCAAGACAGCACACTTGAGGCAATCCACAAATTCAGTTTAGCTAACACGTTGGGCCTAAACCAAGCAAAGCGAAATCCATTCGCACTCCCTGGAAAAATAGAATCAGTTCGTATATGCTTGATATGCTTGTCGCACTTAGCTTGAACCATCTAAACCATTCAAAAAAATTAAGAATAACCTGGATTAATTGAAACAGCCCAGATATGGCTGACTTTTTCGCTAAATTACTCAAGCGACATAAAATTCGCATATCGACTCCACTGGCAGTTTAAGGCTTGAGCGAAATGCACACATTTGCCTTGTGCTTGTGCAATCACTCAATTCTTTTGCCTCTGAGTCTCGGATTGGAGTTAAGAATTGGGAACCAAAATTCAGATGTGTTTTAATCTCATTATCAAAACATTAGAATGAGAATAAATGCATTATTATTCTCGGCCTTATTTGCATGCGATAACTGTTGGGATACCAGTACATACACATAGCAAAATCAATTCGCATTAAACTTCTAGAAGAAGGAAATTATTGTGAAAACATGATAAACTTCTCGAAATCGCGAGTTACCCATGAAGACATTCAGCCCATTGATATCTTGTGCGGACGAGACAAACTTTGCTACAATCATATTGGTAAGAAAGTTAGAATGATTTTGAAAAACTCATCTAATTTTGATTCAGAAAAAGTTCTCAAACAAAAACTTCAGGAAATCGGCGACTTAGATTCTTAGTCGCGTTCAATCTAGAGCGATACAAATCATCAAGCAGTCGGAAAGCCAAAGGAAAGGTTGTACTTTCAATTCTGAAACAAATAGAAATGATTGGAGGGCGTTTCTTAGAGAGAGGTCATGCAAATAAGGAATTCTGGGTGCCAGCTTCAAGAAAACTTGTAAGACAAAAGGTTTCACATGCTTTACGGGATAAAAATCCACTTCCTGAACTAAATAGAGCAATACAAAGGCTTAAGATACTACCAGAAAACCTTTCTTGGAGTTGCAATTTTCAAGCAGAGCATTATTTCGATGAAATAAACGCTTGTCTTCTTCGTGCGATATTACCAGAGCGAGATTGCTATAATGATCAATGTGTTGAAGATATACTGATGGAGGAGATTGAGAAATTCATCAATGCTCATATTACAAATCTTTATTACTCCTCTTTTCGAGTGATTAACGAACGCAAGGAGGAAAGGGAAAATGGGAATTCCTATGACTCGTCCTACGCAAAAGCAAACTCTATATACAGCATAATGGAGCTGAGTTCCAGGAATGAAATTATGGTCGATCAAGATGAAGAGCTTCATTTGACGCCTGAATATGTCCTGTGCAATGTTACAAGGAAGGCAAGGCACAAAGGCTATTCATTTGCGTTAGAAAATATGATATGCGATTCCTATCCTGGAAATCATATGTTTTCAGATAGAGTACTTCAAACTGAATTCGAAAAGACCACACTCTGTTCTGAGGACGAAATATTTAGTTTAGGTGAAGATTTGCCACTGAATTTCTCAGATACTGAATGTGAATGCCTTGTTGCATCCATAGGTACTGTCTCCGATGATTCAGAATGTTCAAAATGAAATCAAAGCAAGCAGCAACAAAGGAAAAATCGTTTTCATTCACTAACTTTGTTCTTTAATATTATAATTGATAAATATGGTATAGTATTCATCTGCGAATGTGTTATTTATTCATATATCGTACGAAAAGGAATGATGAGAACTAAAGTTATATCTCTTGCATTGCTAATATTTTTTGCCAGCATAAAACTGCGCAATTTAAATAGAATTCTTGCTCTGGACAAATAATGCTAGAGTGTTGTAACTAAATGCTTAGATTGGAATTACGCTTTTTGTCCATAGCTCAAAAGTAAATCAATAACACTTAGTATGGAGTGTCAAATTACATGACTTTTGTCAAGAGAAACATACTCTTGGAATAGAGACTTCAAGGCTCAACTAGCTTAACTTTGAGTTCTTAAATCGAAATGAAAATCACCTGTTGAGAACACTTCAAAGAACAACAACACCTACAAGAGGGTAAACTGAGGTTGCAATACTATTTATTAAAATGAAAGTTTACCCTTTTTAATACTAAGTTTTTCAAAATATCTTTCAAAGAAATGTCAAAATAATCTAGAGTTTGTTTGCAACACTTGGTGTCTATAAAATTATAACAGTCAAAAGAGAGCAGTGGAAAGGTTTAGTTTAATCTTTTTTAGCAAAAAGTTAACTTAAGATGTTCAACTGAAATAGAGCTCATGTCAAGTGACATCATTTGCCCTAAACTGTTAGGATATTGTTATTCATGCAAGAACAAGGGTTCCTAATCAACCAGAAGGAAGGAGGAAAAAGGATTGAAGCTATAGGCAAAGGAAAAGGGATGATCAGTATACAGGATAAAATATTTGGATATATACCAAACACGGAATTGAAGGGAAATAGGTAATTATTCAGCAAAGCAAAACCAATTTGGAAATTGCAGATAATATGATCAAGCCTTCAATAGAAGTTTGATTCCTCATGAATATAATCCGCAAGGAAGGTGTTGTAAATTGAATTAGGATTGAGAAGATAATCTAAATTACATGGGAGGTACCATAATTACCTTTCACCGCAAAAAATGGGAGTGGAGAAACCAGAATAACCATATTCTTAACATTTTCCCAACCATGCAAAGGGATCACGCAATATCGGTACAAAGCATTATGTTTTTCTTCTTCTGAAGACGTGAAGTAGTCGTGACGATCATGATATATCTTTCAGAATTCCCGCAACTATGGTTTTTCCAATCCAAATGTCCATATCAGAGCCTATAAAAGACCTTTTGAATGTTTTCTTCCATGGAATATGGGTAAGGAAGCGTTTCTTTGCATGAGTTCGCATTCAACTACGGAACACCAATACAGGTACTAAATCAGAATTCGAGTTTCTTCTCTTAGTCAACAATCTTGACATCACACACACAAAACAACAATCTACAAAAAATAGCATCACTACTGAATCTGAAATATACTTTATGCTACACTAAGTGTACATCGCATTGACATCATGAACATGCCAATAGAAAGTCATCAATCAATACTTCAGAGACAACACATGAACGAGCACGTAAGCAGACACTGCTACAATGTCGCCTTGAGCTTCCATGACAACACTACCATGCCAATTCTAGATGTCGCTGATTTCGAAATCCTCTCAGTTTTAGGACGTGGATCTTTCAGTGAAGTTCTCCTTGTACAAGATAAAAAACAAAAAGCAGGAGAGCCAAGAGACGAACTTGCTCTCAAACGATTAAGCCAAAATGCAATGGAAGATTCACAGAATTTCATCAGAGGAGCTACTGATTTGATCTCGGAAGCAAAACTTTTGGCTAATTTAAACCACAAACACATTATTCGCTTGCACGGAGTATCTAGTCACGATGATGAACTCAAATCATGTTACACCAGTGATAATTGCTACTGCCTCTTCCTAGATCGTCTGTATGGAACTGTTGAAGAAAAGTTCAAAAGCTTGCGAAGCAGAAAGAATCCTCAAATGACAAGGCAAGACGTTCTGCAAAATTTGATCCACATCGCACTTCCCATATCAACCACCTTAGCGTATCTTCACTCTCTCAAGATTATTTTTCGAGATCTGAAACCAACCAACATGGGTTTCGACTCAAATGGCATACTTAAATTGTTTGATTTTGGTCTTGCTCGGGAATTACCATCGGAAACTTGTCAACACCAAATGACAGGAAGGACGGGCTCTAGACGTTACATGGCACCAGAGGTTGCCCTATCACAAAAGTATGGCTTATCAGCTGATACATACTCGTTTGGGGTGTTTTTGTTTGAATGCTTAACGCTGGCAGTTCCGTTTGATGGTATGAGCATTGCGGATCATCAACAATGTGTGGTTCGTCGTCGGTTTCGTCGATCGTTTCCTGTTCCTTGCCATGCACCGAGATTGGTACAAAAATTAGTAAAGAAGTGTTGGAGTCACTCTTCTCAACGTAGACCTGACATGGACAGAGTGCAAGAGGTACTTACACAAGCCATTGTCACGTATGATACAGACAAGGAACTGGAACAAGGAACGAAATATCTTAGGCGTAGAATATCTCCTCGAAACTCATCCAAGACTCCATTTGATTTATTCAGTTCTCTTATTCCATGACATGCTATTTGAATATAATTGATTTCCTTGCAAAATATTGACTTACTGTAGATAAATTGTCACATGAAGAATCACATTTCCAATTCTACAGGTACAACAAACCTGAAATTCTCCAAATAACTATTTGGAAGATGATGTCACGATGTCAGGTATATTGATGAAAGATTAGATGTCAATGAATAGAAAATCATTGGGATATGTGTGCAAGACAAATGATCAATAAGGTTAACAGCTAAATGATATTACAATTGGTTTTATTTCTCATTGTTTATCTTAATTCCAAGCAAATATGATTGTTCTGCCCTCACAATATGATTCTTTTGCCTAATCATATTGTTACCAGGCAAAACAATAGTTTTTGCATATCACATCATCCTTACACATTATATCTTTCATGCAGACGGTTAATCTTGTCATGTATGTCATACTTCACATTGTAGGATACACTCTACAAGCAAACCAAGGCACAATCTGTCCAAAGACACAAATGCAAACTAAGTCAATACACAAGTTATCTTTAGTAAATATACTTCACAAAACATTCTTTTTCATTCAATCATTTGGCCTAGCCTAGACCACAGTTCATATTGACGTCAAAGCTCAAACAAACCGTGTTGCTTTGAGAAAATCTTGTAAGTGCACTATCTGAGTCAACAAAAGTAACCAAAACAACACTTCGCCGAAAAGGTTCCGGTAGGCAGGCCTTAAGGTGAATTACGCAGACACAAGACGTTTGAATGGCGTGTGTACCTAAGCTAAGGACATATCGATCCCTTAACCTTGTTTTCAATGCGAATTTCTTTCTTGATGGCAAAGAATTTGAATTACAAATTGGTGTATACAAAGGCAGTGGACAAGATATTTAATGCCACTTTAAAGAAACAACGCAAGATCTTTAATCGTGTATTTTGCAGATCTCATGCAGCATCATAAAGACTTAGAGGAAACAAATCCTTTCATTGACCAGAACAATAAGAAAGATACTAAGCACAAATCCACTGGGAAACAACAAAATGACAACAATGATTGAAATGGGATGAATCAAAGTAAAGTCCAAGCTGTGAAGAAAATGTTGTTATCATCAAAAGTCAATAATAAACAATTGATCTGAATGCCATTGCAACCAATGAGTCAATCTCTTCAATTCCAGACATCCAAGCCACAGGACCCACAAGCACATGACAATAGTCAACAAGCAACAAACCATCACATCAACTGCTATAGGCTGAAACACAATTACCTACACAAGAAGAACAAGTGATGATTAGTCAGAAGGATTTTATCATCTCTTGACTGAAACGGAATATGCTCTAGAAAATATCAAAGATCCAAACATCTAAAGGATAAAATTGAAAATGTATGAGAAGAAATAAGGCTCTCTCTCATCACTCCTCTTGGCAAGAGGACTCATAGCATTGGGTTCCTCTTGGAGCAGGTAATTCTTTTAGTAGCATCAGCCACTCGTTTCTGCCAAAACATTTACAAAGATCACTCCTCATTAAGTAGAACATGCATAAAAAAGCAGTATCATAACTCAAGATGCTCCTATTCATGCCAACTCCACGGATTTCATCACAATCGTATTGTGTCGCAAATCATGGTTCCATTCCATATTCATCCAAATTCTAAACTGGAATTGTTGTCGAGACTTTTTGGTATTAACTAGAAATCACGTAAACCATTTTTCCTTGCATAGATAGCCAATGTGTATTGCATTGTGTAAAGCAGAATCTTAAGACTAAATTAGAACATGGACCATAGCAGTGTTTAAATGAAATTTGATAAATATATACAGTCATGCATTTTATAGGAAAGTTGATTTATGCCTGCAGAACCAAATCGAATAATCTAACGCTCAACGTAGAACTGGTTTAATCAACATTCATCTAACTAATCAGCATTTGTATTGATGATGTAAATACCACATTTGCAATTTACTTATATTTGAAACAAAAAAAAACGTGAACCGTAGTTAACCCTTTTTTGAAGTGACAAGCTGCCAGTTTATGTAATTAGGATATTTATTTTGTGTGTCTTCAAATACTAAAGTGCGATAGGTAACTCCACAGACGACAATAAAATAAAATCAGTTACATAATTAAACTCTTTTAGGTCGACCTCAATATCGCTGTCACTAAAGTATTTAACATCCCTTTATGCCTGGCTCAATTTTCAATCCTTTACCTCTATCCGTAGATAGGAGATTAATTAAGTAGCTTCCACAGATTTTGTGCAAAAGTATCCAGAATTTTTAGCAGCGTGTACAACTCGTGCTTCCAAGGTGTATGCTAGTTCCAACGGCTTGAACTAGAGGTTGTCTTCTCCACTCCGACGTCTTGAATACTTCGTAAAATAGTCGTGGAATATCGTGCAAGATGAATCAACTATTCATGTATCAGTATTTATATAACCACAGATTTCCCATGAAATATAAGAATCCCGCCTTTTTCGAACTTCCTATCTACGACCCGGAAATTAATCGGTTATTCTACGCGTAAATCGGTTCCAATCACAAATGATTTTGCATATATCCTACACCCTTATAAATTTGTCACCATCACAATTTTTTGGGGTGACAACGAAACAGTGATGAAACTCTGCCTAATTACTACCTTACTCCATTTTGCTTACAGTCGCAACGATGACCTATTTAATTATCGAGGAACGAAAGGAAATGATTATGGACCAGAAGATTGGGAAGAGGTTACATGCGACGATGTCACAGTTTGTGTAAGTGGAAAAACAATGCCTTTTTTCTCGTGCAATGTTAAAAAAATCTAATATTAAATCTATTCGGTAGACTGGATGGCCAGATGACTGGCAACTTGGTCTGGGCTGGGAATTGAAAGAAAATGCATGTCGTCATTGTCCAGAGGGTACAAATCAATGCGGTTTACATCATCAATCTCCCATTGATCTTGAACGTAATCGGGCCGTGGCAGGAGATCCGATGGAGAATACATGTATCGATCGTCATTGGATGAAATATGAAGATTCTACTTGTAGTTGGAGCATGCTAGATGCCAAGAAAGCATTCATTATTGAGAGGCATGGATTGAAGATGGTCCAGCCAATCGATTATGGCAACGGTGGTGATGAGAACATACGATTGGATTGTGAGGATCCCGACAAGGGTCGATTGTTTGGACGTATTGATTTTAGCAAAGGATTTCACGAATGGTGGTTTTTAAGTCATATTGATTTTAAGGTACCCTCAGAACATACACAAGAAGGAAAGCGATACTCAGCAGAAGTTCAAATGACACATTTCTATTCCGTCACTGGCGAAGAGGCAGGTGTGGACAATGAAATGGCTACAGTATCAATATTTCTGGAAGCTGTTGAAGATCATCCACCCTATCTTCATCTGGATCGAATTATTTGTGAATGGCGAAAGGCAGAGGATAAGACTCGAGAAGAATGTGGATTGCCTGCCGTGGGTCCCTATCCAGGTTGCTTTGACATTACTCGAGGACATACATCCTTTCCATCCGATGCTCCAGTTCAACCTACTATGGCTCCTGTTATCCCAACGCTTGAGCCAACGACTGGTCCTCCTATGGAACCATCTATACCGCCGGTGTCTATTCCCGGAGTCCCAGTTGTACCCCAGACAGAAAGTCCAGTGGCGAGTCCGACGATTAGTCCTACAACGACACCACCCGAACCAACTGAAACACCAAGCTTAAAGCCACCGCCGACACCGTTCCCAACTGTGCCGACAACACCTGATCCAGCAGGTTCGATAACATTTGCACCTGTTGTCTCTCCTGCCTTACAATCTGTGGGCTCTCCGGCCTTGCAACCAGTTGCGCCTACTCCGACTCCTGTATTTAGATCACTGAGTCAGTCCATTGGGAATGAGACAATCCGCCATCGAAGTCTACTTCGTCAAAGTGTCAAGGATGTCATTGTGGAAAACTCGAAAGCTGGAATGTCGGACTCGGACAAATCCCGCATTCAGTTGGATGCAAGAAATTTCAGACCTCCAGATAGATCCGAAGACGAATGGACAGAGTGGATTGAAGCCTACAGTGCACATGACAGAGGTGTAGCTACAGAAGGACAGAGAAAGCTGTTAGCAAATGATCAACTCTCCTTTCATAATTACCAATTCCTGATTGATGTCAAAACTGAGTACTACTTTCGATACCAAGGCACGTCGACAATACCGCCATGCTATGGGCGATATGTTGCTGGAAGTCGAGGAAATACAAATCATTGGAGAGTCGTCAAGGATCCAATCCGTGTGAATCCACGTCAGATTGCAGAAATGGAACGATTATTACGGGAACGAATTGCACCTAAGGACGACAGCAATGGCAAGGCATGCGAAAACGATACGGCGGGTAAGGTTGAGAAAGATGGACATATATCCGTTGCGAGGCCACTTATGCAATTCAATCATGTTCATTATATGACGTTTTGTGAATGTCAAGATTGGCCATCCAAGTGGCCTGAAGATCGTGAATGGTGTAGTCTGAATCAAGGAGATCAAAAAACGAGACTATACGAGCACCCCTACAATTTTGAGGGATCCTCATTTTAGACACAGCTTCCTCGTGACAATGCTTTTCCATAGAAATACTTTGACGAAAATCAAATTCGTAGGAAAAAATAGATAAAGAATTTGAATTTCTGTTGTCTAAGCACTCAGAATGTTGTATAACTGTTGCTACATATGGCATACTTTAGCTTGGAAAAACACTTCATCTTTGTAGAATTTCCGAAATTTGCTTCCCGGCATCAGTGATGATTGACATAATCAAATTCCAGGGGGGAACTATATCTCAATGTAGCCTTTTTTGTAAGTTACATGGATAGGAATTGCTAATATGAAGAAAAGGCTTACTACTTTTATACGGGCTTTCCCAATGCTTTATCACTAGAGAATACTTGTTATATCTGTGTCTACACATCTCTCTGACTTAAAAAAAATATGGAGGTGCTAGTAAATCATCTCAATGATGAGTAACGTTAGGCAACATTCTTGAATTTTATATGCTTAATCTGCAAATACTTACAAGTTTGAAACCAAACACAATAGCCTCCATTAGATAGGTAGGCCATGATATACAAATCCATTCGTCAGAAATAAGTATATCCACGTCTGTCAGGCCGCAAAAAATTACATTATTTTGTCGTGACAGACAGACCGAAGGAAATCAATCGAAGAGACTCATTTTGAATTTCGTGTCGTGACTTTCCTGACATTGGAGTCAAACAAAGTAATTTATCTTCTTCTCTAACATTGTGAAGGACGATTCTTCCATGCATAAATATATGTGTTTGTGTTTGCGAGGATGAATCATCTCAGAAGGAATGGAAATCTTCATGGATTAATCCTCATCATTTTGTCATTGGTTGTCACTATCGTTGTCATTGTTGTGGTTGTCTTGGATCCTAAATCTGTAAGAATGACGAGTTACTCCCTACGTAACGAAACGTTTCACAAAGGCAAGACACCACCAAGAATATATTATCAAAATAACTCGGATCCTATTCCTTTGAATAATAATTATTCTTGGTATTTACAACCGGAAGATTACATCTATCGTTCAGGTTCATGGGATGGAGCACCCATTGTATTGGAGGAATACAAACTTATTTTCTTTACAGTTGCCAAGGTAGGATGCACAGTATGGAAACAACTATTTCGACGAATGATGGGATATTCCAATTGGAAATCATGGAATTGGAAGACTCATGATCCCTCAATCAATGGATTGATCTACCTATATCATTATTCTCTGGAAGAAGCCAATTACATGATTCAATCACCCGAATGGACCAAGGCAATCTTTGTCCGAGATCCTCCTACTAGAATACTATCTGCCTACTTAGACAAAGGTCGTCGGCATAATGGGAATTATGTACAGCATCATTGTTGTCCTTCGCAGACTTGCGGTTGGAGGGCATCTCAATCATTTGAATCATTTCTTCAAATTATATTAGTGGAATATTCCAATCAGACTCAGTGTATACGAGATCCTCATTGGATGCGAATGACCGATCGACTTCCCCATTCTCTATTACAATGGTTGGAATCGTCGAAACCTCGTACGCTATCACAACAACAACAACAACATATTGACAATGATATAAGACCCACTACAAGTTGGTTTGTAGGACACATGGAAACTCTAGCCGTTGATGCTAGACAACTGTTGCAAAAGGTTGGTGCCTGGGAGAAATATGGTGCAACCGGTTGGAGTCGATCAAAGGGAGTGAATAGGAGCAGCACTAATAAATCAGATGAAATATTTCAATCCAACAGTGCCACACATGCAACGGATGCTTCGCAACTACTTTCCTCCTATTATGAATTATCATCCACTACGTCCATTCAACAATTAGTCCTAAAGTTCTATGCTCCCGATTATGACATTTCCTTGTTTGGATTTCGAAAATGATATTTTGAATTCCTGGAAGAAAAAATGGACTACAAGTGTCCAGGCGGACAGTAAGTGATCCAGTGCAAATCTAATCAAAATTCTTCACCTGCTTCAACCTACTTTTGCAATGGGATTCCTAGCAAGGTCGTTTCTGTCAAAAATGAAGATCCGCACATCGTTTCTCGTCTTCTCTATTATTCCGTACATCTTAATTGCCAATCTATACTTTCATATGATGCTGATGCAATTATCCTTGCAAGATCACATCGGAAACAGTCACGATGTTCGAAATCTCGTAACATCTCCCCCTTCTCATCCTCCAACACCAAAAGTTGTTGTAACGAAACCACCAAAAGTCGATGAAGAAACACCCAGAAAAATAAACCAGCTTGAAGAAATGATGCAAACTTGGAAGAAACGAATTCATTTCTTAGAAACATCTCTTTTCTCTTATCTTGGATACAATAGCGATCCTTTCTTTTGGACTCAAGAAATTGCACCATGTAAAGATATGACTGGCTTGAAAGAATATTGTAAGGATAGTCCAGGATGTGCATGGATGGATGCCATGTATATTTGCTTAGACGATTTCCCCTACAACGATTGTACGGTATACGATTTCGGTATTCGCACACAGCCACATTTTGGAGTTATTCTATCCAAGCCACCATTTAACTGTCAAGTATATGCATTCGATCCATCGCCCATCACACGAAACTGGTACATGAACAATACCGAGCTCAAGTCCAACCCAAACTATCATCTTTATCTCTACGGTGGAGGTGGAGCTGACGAAAATATTACACTTCGAGAATACAATTGGGATCAAGTTAGTATATATTCCTACCCTACCAAGGTGATTATGGATCCTCGGAACTGTACGGATGGAGCCTGTCGGTCACGACGATTCCCCATACAGAAACTTCTTCATCTTCCCGTACGGAGTGTTGCTAGTGTCATGACGGAATTGAATCACAAGAAAGTGGATGTATTGAAACTAGATGTAGAAGGTTCAGAGTATCGGATGCTGGAGGGAATCTTATCTTCGGACCTGGCATGTCAAAACATTGATCAAATTACATTGGAATGGCATCATTATCAATATGATGGACGATATGGGGCTAGTTCTGTACCCATATTGAATATGTATCAGAAATTGTTGCAAGATCAATGTCAGATGGAACAATTTTGGTTGCATGACATCCCTGGATGGCCGTCGAATTCCGAACTATATTTGGATATGAAACTTACTCTGATGTACAACATTGCATCGTTTCGACGAGTAAAATCAAAGGATAAATCATGATCAGTTCTCTCCTGTGAAATTTGTTTTCAAGCAGTTCAAGTCACCTCCAACTCTCGATGGTCCATTCGAAACCAGTTCTATTCATGCGAGGAGGTTACTATGTAGTTTACTTACCTTGGAAGAAGAGGTTAATCCTAGTTGGGAAAGGAACGGATTGAGCAATTTTGGTAACCTGTTGGATTTTCCAATCAAGCTTTGAATTAGTCAATAAAGGTTAGAATCCTTAAGGTAGGTGTTTTTTGCAAACCTGTGTTTCTCACGAATTGAGGTTTTGCACTTTCCTGACGCTTGTCGATTAGATTCTAGAGACCTATTCTCAAACATAAAACTGGTTTATTTTCATTTACTTTGCTCTAAATATTAGAACATCCATCGCCTTCATCCTAAAATGATGTGTCGTAGGTTATCCAAAGGTGTATTGGAAAATTCTACATTGTGTTAGTCAGCTTTATTTTAATCTTTCATTTCGTAGTCACATCTTTTATTGCAAACGTTTCCTGCAATGTACTCAAATCTTTAATCAAGTGAGGAGATGGCCCCCCAATATTCAAATCCTTCATTTATTAGTTACTAACCGTAATGATTTTCTCAATTACCTTAACATATATTATGGCCAAAATTTTCGATTTTAGCGGGTAATTGAAGGCATACATACTTACATCATGATCTAAATTTTTGTATTGGTCATACTTATTCCACCACAGAAACTAGATAAGATGCAATATCTCAGCCTTCATTATTTGAATTTTGGATACTGTTTCAATATAAGTGACCTTGATTTTTGTCTTTGTAAGTTTTTCTTGATTGATTTGGTGAATCAAACTTGTACTTTCCGGTTTCTTGTCTTGATGATAAAGAAAAATTTACCCCATAATGTATGCAACCATCGCTTCATTAGCAAATGATGATGATGCAACTAGGATTTTGATGCAGTGATTCATTCTGGTGAAATTATTGTATTATTGCAAGGGATGCATTTTAGCTTTGATACACACGTCCAGCCACTTACTATCTTAATTCGAGTGATGTGGTGAAGGACATGGAGCGTGACACCACACTGCTTGAAAAAGTTACATGACTGTTTTATTTCGGAGAAGATAACTGCATCTTCATTCAATGAGCTTTGTCTCTTTTTTGGAATATTTAAGAACAGAAAACAATGAATATTAGTAGAATACTTAAGTTTTACCCGAAAATAATGTTATCATTATCACACACTTCGTGTTATCATTCAAATTATCTAGGTCGTGCATTTATTGTTCAACCAAGTAGACAAATTATGTGACAACATTTTGTTTTAGTCAATATAAACTACCGGTAGTTGAGTATGTAATCCCCCAACAACTAATTGTTTCTGTATCCTCTCAACACAGTAAACAAATTATTCATGATATTGATGACACATTCATCTTCAATGAAGGACGATGCAAACGATATTTGGAGCACGGTCCTGCATTGGAGACGAGGGTGCGATACAACATCATGAGGAACCAAATTATCCTTTCAACAGTACGCATGTCTTAACATATATAACTGTACTGCCAAATTGTAGCTCATAAGCTTGCAAATGAGCTACTGCACCCAGTGCTTTTGTCATTCCCTGTCCAAGTATTCAACAAATTCCAAAAATGTAGACTATTATCATCACAAGAGTAAAAGTAGAATCGAATTTCCTCGAATCCATTGGTATATGACCTTTTTGTCATCACTCAGCGTGATGCTTGAGCAGCATTGCTGCTCTCATGTAACGATGTTGTGAATCTTGTGATAACGTTGAAATCTTCAGTATTTGACTAAATACATTTGACAGGAAACAACGAAAACATATTATTCCGATGAGTCAAGTGTGAAAAAAATTCAAGGCGCCCCCATCTTCCCCATTATAGGCTCGACGGGATCGAAACCGAATCCATTCAGGTTTTTTCTTTCCGAGTAATCTTGCGATTTGTATTATGAACCATTCATTTTTCAATCGATTTCAGATCCTGATTCACAGGGGGAAATCCAACGGATTGCCGTTCGATGATGGAGAGATTGAGGAATTCGTTTCAAGTCTGGTTTTTGTGCGTTGGCGTTTTGATGCAGTATGTAAGTAAAATATTTGGAATCATATATATAGTAGGTAACAGCTGAAAAAAAGCTCGTCTTCCGTTCTTTCTTTTGGATAGAGCCAACGGACCTCGGATAATGATTTCATGGAATATTTCCAATAAGATTCAGAAAAAAGAAATGATGCAATATTATTCACAATTCTCCTCAACCATTTTTGAAAAGGGCAAAAGAAGGAGAAAAGAGGAAGACGACAGCATCAACAAAAATACTTAGTTTGGAATCCAATGGAATGGGGCTGTCAAGCGAAGCGGAAGAATGTGGAGAATGTGTTGGAGGGAACATGCATTGCTTACAAAGGTTTGTTGCAAGTTACAGAGTTTCCTTGAAGGTCACTTAGGTACTATGATTTGAGACGGGATTAGATATTTTTCTGTAAAAAGTGGTCAATCCTACAATGATAACATCTCAACAGGAATTGACATCCTTTTTTATGCAAGGATAGTAATATGTCTATTGAAGGAAACCTCAAACTCTTCGTCAGAGAGTCAAAGGATCACTAGTGAGTTCCATGATACTAGAAAGATAATGATTAACTAGGATCATTCTTATCAACACCTAGCATTGTCTAGATTAGAGCAGAGGAATGATTCAACATTGGATAATTGTTTTAATTGCAGATGGGCTTGTCATATTAAAATTCAATTTCAGAAGCATAATTGATTGTAATGTGCATTTAATAGTTTACTTTGCGCGGCTATCATCTTCAACTACACTTGGCTGCAAAGCAGTTACATGATGTTGCTTAAGATGGGAAACAAAGTAAATTCAAGACATTGAGACAAATTTTTGTTTAAATGCGTTCTTTGCTCAAGGATAAAACTTCAGCCGTGTAAAATGTAGAGTTTTTTAGTACCATCATCTTTGCCTGTCAAACTCACATCGCTTCAAAATTTTCTGTTGTTGTTCCTAGAAAAAATATTTATTCCTATCATAACTTTTGAGTTAAGTTCGTTAAGATATTACTTTACACCATAGGTTGTAACCAATACAGTCTAGCAATACTACAATCGGTTACTGAGACTAAGAAATGTGTAGGCGTCAAAATTATTGTTAGTATATAATAAAAAATACTAGGATCAATATTCTTATATTTACTCCTCTAAATCTAGAATAAGTTACAAAGTTAACCATTCTTTCTGTATCTTTCGCAAATTCAATAAAGCCATAGTCTTATATGAATTTTGTGATGCCTTAATATTGCAAAAGATCATTTAATTTCTTTTCAGAACCGTCATATCGATACGGTAGGAATAATCATTGGATTGATGATTCATGAATCTAAGTCGTGAATCTAAGATCACATAAGCCTACAGGCAAAGTGTAGAAACTAACACGTAAGTTAAAAAGACTACGTGGTCAATGGAACACATTGATAACAAGTTCATAAGAGATCTAATGTAAAATTAACTTTATTAGACCATAATTTACAGTTTGTATACACTCTTAGAGCAGCTTAGAGCAATCCCCCTATTCAAAGCCACCACACTACCGTTTTAAACTCCTCATTGCTTACAAAAGCTGCATTAGAGGCAAGAGAATGCGTTGAAGCATGATAAAATCTTTTCTTTTTCTGAGAAGTCAATAGAATAGCCATCTTGTGCTCAAATATTGCTTCCCATCTGCTCAAATCATCTGCATGCTTCCAATGACACAAACACATGCCACACTTCCTGTTCCAATGTTTTTCATATGTTTTCACTCGATACAATTCTTGGCTCTTAGATACAATCCAATCGGCCAAAGTGTAGGTGTTCTTCAACTCTATGGATCCACTGGAATGTAGGAAAATAAATAGATAGTATTTTTGTAATCAACCTTGTATTCAATCAAAATATAATTTTAAATATTGCATTTTTTATCCATACAAATTCTTGTCGTCTGCAATTGATTGTCAAGTTTACTATACATAGTTATTCCAGAATGTGGCGGTGATGCGTATGCTTCAGAGGTGACCGCTCCTTAGAACAAAAACCTTCGATTCGCTCAAAAATCTAGCAGCAATGAAAGAGATATCAAGTAGAAAAGGCTGCATAATAGTATGCATCCTGTCACCCAAGCCATCGTCATTGCTTGGACTATATATGCAAGCTTACTTGTTGATGATTATCATCTCCCCTAGTTACCACTCCCACCAGTGTTGGTTGCAATGATGGTCGTTTAATGTCTATAAGGATACTCCACTTCATTTCTAAACTACTCTCTTTCATTGACTGCAGCCTCAATACTAATTGATTTTTCCAATCTTTGGTTTGAGTCTAGAGATGAAAAAAATCATTATCGGTGAATGCAATTGTTTACCAATTCATCCATCATTTTTAACGCATTACATCAGCATAGCCTAACCATTTATCACTTGATACGGATTTAAGCCACACTTTGGAAGATGCATGTTCAACTTGAATACACACGGTAAAGTGATTCAAATGACTAGAATTGATGTAGATAAGTGAAGAGCCCTAGATAAATTGAAAATCAATACCAAAACTCACGGTGGCAACGCATGCACCCTGGTGACAAGCCACATTTAAGCTTTGAGTGCTTTTTGAGGTTCTAGCATCAATACACCCTCAGCAGTATTCTATTGCATATCTTAATGTGGGTGCACTTCTCTATCAAAAGTTGGGGCCAAGCTATTCATTTGGCGGGAACAGTGAACAATGAAATCTAAGAAAACTCTACAAGCATAAAAAATTAGTTTTCGCCCTAAATTTTTTGTGAAGTCATTTCAAAGTAGATTGTTGTATTGTCTGAACGGGAGGTAACATATGAATACTATGAGAGACAACAGCAAATGCCAAAATTTGAATTAGTTTGATGTAATCCATGGGTTTAGTGTTGTATTTGAATAAACTGTTCAAAGCAAAATATGTATTAGTCAATTAAATATTGTCAGATAGACCTGTTCTAGGGATAAAACGTTGATACTATAAGTCATATGTAATGGAAAGGGATGCAGCGGATTAGTCACACTTGACTCTACTGTAGATGTACTTGACGAAGTAGAGACTGAACTGGAATGAAGCGGCTCCAAGCATCAAGAAAAAAGCGAGAGATACAACTGCCATGTATCCAAAATAAAACGATGTCTGTAGGATTCCACTCATGCCAGAGCGATGATAGTAGTAGTAGAAGGAGTAGGCGTAGATGAATACTCCAGTCATTCCTCCATTTACATAAGAAGCCCACCACCATCGATGATCTTCTCGTGCTAGCTGGAAGTAGAGTAAAGCAACAGTAATGAAGGATGTCACAATGACAAGGAGGAGAAAGGCAATCAGAAGGATACCAAACAAGGTATAAATCTGATGACCCCACATCGATGCAAAGATGTAGTGAAGCTCGATGTAAATAGCTGAGAATGGGAGGAATCCAGCTATGAGGAGTTGGAAGGTTCTGCCTCTGTAGAAAGGAATGTCTGTAGGAATTTCTCGTGCCACCTTGGTAGTTCTTGTAGGTGCGTTGAATTCAGGACTTGCGTAATTCTTGGCCGTAATTCCTCCCAAGACAGTGAGAGGGAGAGAGATAAAGCCAAAGAGGGCAAAGACTGTAAGAATTGCAGTAGCTGGTAATGCAGATGTGGATCCATGCGCAAGTGCAACGGAGTTGACCCACATGAAGACAACAAGAACTGGAACGGGGAATAGGAATGCTGTCATGAGAATACAACGAACCCATAGCTTTCCATTCATTTGACGGTACAACTTTACAGCGGTGTAGCCACTAACGAATGAAGTGAGACAGTAGAGAACAACGACTCCTGCCATGATGGATCCACGACGATTTGTCGAAATAATACCAGTGAGAGCTAACAACAAATGAAAGAGAGTGGTGCAGAGCAATTGATTTCCAACACCAACGGCAGAACAAAAGAGAGTTGAAAATTCTGGAAATCGAAAGACATCACCATGGATTAACTTCCATCCGGACTCTTCTTCGTCAAGTGCATCATCATCAAGCTCCATGTAACGAGAAAAATCATTTTTCAGAACACGAAGGAGAATGATGGTTAGGAAGGCAGTTAGGAGAAGCACTAAAACGAAGGAATTGATGATAGAGAGCCAATGAATTTCAAATGAACTTGGTAAAAATCTGGAATCGGCATAACGAGTCATGCGATTTTTCCATTCAAGTTCTTCTTCCTCCCATTCAACCGAATATGAGAACTGGACATCGAGTGGACCATCAGTCTTGGTAATGTCTACACGACGATCCATCTTGTTTGATTTTAATTTGAGATTGAAGGATAAAATAAAGGATATAAGAATGGGTAATATTCATCGGTGAGAAAGAAATTATATGGACACATTTGAAACGACTGTCATACGTACATCTGTTGTAACCTTGGCAGATACAATTCTATGTTTGTTGTAACCCAAATTAAAATGCAAATGAGGGAATAGATACGAACGGCTCGTGCCTTCCACTTCATCCACAATGAAATCACTCTCAACAATATCTCCGACGTATCCCCACATGGGCAAATCTTCAACAAACATTTCAAAGAAGTAGTTGTTTTGAATCCCCTTACGGAACTTATCCAACGCATCCTTATCCAATGTGGTTTGACACAAAAGACGCCAATCGACCGAATCTCCAAAGGTAATTTCATAGGGTGAAGTCTCTCTACGATCTCCTACGATACTTTCTCCAAATCGATGACGATGACGGATAGCAGCCTCACGCTTTTCTTGTTCACGACGAATTGTATCTAAGGAAATATTTTCTTCATCAGCTGCTCTATCTTCTTCTTCTTGTGTAGCATGAGATTGACAAAATGGAAGAGT